>CAXIWR010000375.1:0-10000 GCA_964036265.1 Daptonema setosum | reverse complement strand
CTTATTAAAAAGTGTAAAAAAATTGGAAGGATGCCAGATAACCGTATGAAAGTCAAATTGTAGCAGTTTATGAATTATTTGTATAGTAAATGCTTATGAACGTAATGACCTATACGAAAGAGATTGTTACAGTAATCGGCGTAAAATTCAAGAGAAAATTTTCACAAATTACAAATCAACATTAAAGCAAGAAACAAATAATATTAATGCAATCATAAAAAACAGTTGCATTTAAGTGATCATACATACATAAGTGACAACAATATCAATAACGAATCAAAATGCAAGATCCATCCCAAACACAAGATAAATTGGATTCCAAAGAAAAGGATAATCATTTTCACAATGCTACAGTCTTTTACAGAATGAACTTTAGTTTACTGAACTTGTTTTATTTCTTCGAATGTTAAGCCAAAACTCACATAAATAAAGCTTGAATAGCTGCCAGGAACATTGGAAAGCGGGACCTGTTCCAATTCAACTCGTGATAAAATAGGATTATAATACTACGACATCTGATTGAAATTCATCGACAAGTTTATCAACGTTACACACAAAAACACACATTTCAGATTATGTTACATTTGAAACTGTGATATGATCAAGTGATCAATGATCAATGATGATTTCGGAAAATAATCGTGAAAAGCAAGTAAAAAATCAACTAGTGACCCTTTCGGGAATCTGTGTCTGTGTGATTTCACTAGAATCTCGAAAGCGTCTTTATGTATTATACTCAATAAGTAAAAAACTCAAAAATCAAATACTCAATAAATAAAATACTCATCGATGGAATTCGTTTCTGTGTTTGCTGTAGGGTACGGCATGTGAGAAGTACATCGGGAACGGACAGATTTCACATTGTATCTTCCCATGAGCAGGCGTATGAACTTGCGACTGATGGCGCTTACAGTGGTAGTCGCTACGGAAAATCTGCAAGTGAGTGAGTGAGTGAGTGAGTGAGTGAGTGAGTGAGTGAGTGAGTGAGTGAGTGAGTGAGTGAGTGAGTGAGTGAGTGAGTGAGTGAGTGAGTGAGTGAGTGAGTGAGTGAGTGAGTGAGTGAGTGAGTGAGTGAGTGAGTGAGTGAGTGAGTGAGTGAGTGAGTGAGTGAGTGAGTGAGTGAGTGACTGAGTGAGTGAGTGAGTGAGTGAGTGAGTGAGTGAGTGAGTGAGTGAGTAAGGGAGTGAGTGAGTGAGTGAATAATCCATGCACTTGCAAGTGCATTTATCCTTTATAGGATTATAACAACAGTCCACGCCCAAACACAATTATCCTACAAGATATAAAACACTAATAAAAAAACAATAATAATAAATTAAAAAAACGCACCTTGCCACAGATCTCACAGGTGCGACACTGATCAGGCGTGCTGAGCGACTGCAGCGAGGCGTTGCGATCCTGCAGCCGCATGGTGGTGGTCGTTGCGGAGAAGGTGAGCGACTTGTGATGTTTCTCCTCATCATCGGATACGTTCGAAATATCAAACAGATCCTCATTAAGTAGGAGATTTTGGGAGCACTTTCGGCGTTCGGGTTTTCCGTTCGGCGTTCGCCGTGGTGTGGAGGAGAACTTCGCCGTAAACTGGGTGAATTTCTTCAGGTCATCCACCGAGTGAGTGGGAGTGTGAGGAGAGGAATGCTGGATCGGCTTGAAGTAGGCCGTGATCTTGCCCGACTTTTTAACCTGTAAGTGAGTGAGTGAGTGAGTGAGTGAGTGAGTGAGTGAGTGAGTGAGTGAGTGAGTGAGTGAGTGAGTGAGTGAGTGAGTGAGTGAGTGAGTGAGTGAGTGAGTGAGTGAGTGAGTGAGTGAGTGAGTGAGTGAGTGAGTGAGTGAGTGAGTGAGTGAGTGAGTGAGTGAGTGAGTGAGTGAGTGAGTGAGTGAGTGAGTGAGTGGGTGAGTGGGTGAGTGAGTGGGTGAGTGAGTGGGTGAGTGAGTGAGTGAGTGAGTGAGGAAGTGAGTGAGTGAGTGAGTGAGTGAGTGAGTGAGTGAGTGAGTGAGTGAGTGAGTGAGTGAGTGAGTGAGTGAGTGAGTGAGTGAGTGAGTGAGCGAGTGAGTGAGTGAGTGAGTGAGTGAGTGAGTGAGTGAGTGAGTGAGTGAGTGAGTGAGTGAGTGAGTGAGTGAGTGAGTGAGTGAGTGAGTGAGTGAGTGAGTGAGTGAGTGAGTGAGTGAGTGAGAGCATGTGAACGAACCACTGAAATGCGAATGTCTTGAGCGCTGAACAGATTCTCCCGTTCCTCGGTGCCTTCCTCGGGAATCGGGGAAGCCACGGATCGGATGGGACTGCGTCGTTTCTTCTTGATCTGGAAACAATAAGTATTTCCAACCCCAAAAATGAAAAAATATAATAATAAAATTTTACGTTGATGAAGACTTTACGTTGCTGTAGGCAACCTATGAGAAAACTGTTTTCTGGTGACTACTCATTTATCAAAACTCGGTCTGTGCAATAACGCATGGGTCAAGCGAAATATGGGTATGGTATATCAGTACTGCATTTGCTTCACTCACTCAGTCAGCGTCAACTAACCGGACTGTGTTTACTGCTGTTTGCATACGACATGAACTTCGTGACCATGATTAGCAGCTTATTGTCCTTGCCGAGGTCTTGCTCCATTTCGGTCTAGAGTCAGTCCGTCAGTTAATCAGACATTCATTCAGTCAGTCAGTCAGTCAGTCATTCAGTCAGTCAGTCAGTCAGTCATTCAGTCAGTCAGTCAGTCAGTCTCACCTCAACATCGTCAGCTTCTGGATGTGCTTCAAGCATGTGTTCGATAAGCTTATCGTAGGTCGGAAAGCCGTTGGCCGTCTTCAGACAAAGTGAACACGAGTGTGGATAATAGCTGAAATGACTGACTGATTGACTGACTGAATGAAATACTGACTGACTGACTAACTGATTGACTGACTGACTGATTGAGTAAGATACTGACTGACTGACTAACTGATTGACTGACAGACTGAATAAGATACTGACTGACTGACTGACTAACTGACTGACTGACTGACTGACTGACTGACTGACTGACTAACTGACTGACTGACTGACTGACTGACTGACTGACTGACTGACTGACTGACTGACTGACTGACTGACTGACTGACTGACTGACTGACTGACTAACTAACTGATTGACTGACAGACTGAATAAGATACTGACTGACTGACTGACTGACTAACTGACAGACTGACTGACTGACTGACTGACTGACTGACTGACTGACTGACTGACTGACTGACTGACTGACTGACTGACTGACTGACTGACTGACTGACTGACTGACCTGAGATGTTGACTGGCACAGTGCGCGCTCACATCGTCCGCCTGTACACTCAACCGACTACCACATTCGTTCTCTGGACACAGAATCTGATTGGCGACCAAACCCTCGGAAACATCCATCATATCCGTCATTTCAGATACCTGAAATATCGGTAAACTATTTTTTTCAGTAAATCTTATTTAACTGGTTTCAATTGGCAAAACATGTCTGGTGAAACAGAGTTTTAATTTATTGTAACCCAGCGTGTAACTTATCATATGATAAAAAGACATGAATATACCACTGTGGTATAATCTGAGAACACAGAATAGAAAAAAAACTTTTCTGCCAAACCCGACTTAAGAATAATCAGAGTAAATCGAGTGATGACACTAGCTGACGAGGGAAGAACGATAAAGGGGAATTCCCCTTTCTTTGGCAGTTTGAGAAAGTGGAATTTGTTCCCTGAGGTGTAGATAAAAATGGTCTGGAAACTCTCGATTCCCCCTCTTTGACGAAATTCCCCTCCCTTCGGAGGATCGGCTCATCCGCCAGTCAGTGAGTGATGATAAGTCGACAGGAAATACATAGGGAGAGAACAAGCAGCACATGAACTAAGCGGAAGAGAAAAACAACTATAATTAGGTGTATTTTTCTCAATGAAAAAACATCGATTGATTCGAAAATACAGTTAGTTAGGTAAAAATTATTGAAAACCAGGTAATTAGGAAAATCTGAAAATTTTTTGGAATTTTCAGTGCCATTTGTTCTTCCATCATGGTAGTCACGAATCAAGGTCAGATTAGAATCGGTGCCTGGCGATGATGGCAGGTGGTGTCGAATTTGCACGATTGCCTGATTGGGCAGGGAGGAAAAACTTTCATCGTGATATAATACGTACGGTACGTTTTCTACCTGGTAGAGTTTTTATACAATAAATGTAAACTAATCGTAAGAAACTTTTGAGTTGGTATATCTCAAGAGTATTAAACAGTGATATACAGTAGGCTAATGATAGGAAACCTATGATATAGGTTAGAGGTAGGAAACTCGTGAAATAGAGTAACCAACAGAAAACTTTCTTTATAGTCTGATGAAAAAAATTTGTGTTATACCGTATGTAGGCCAGCAATAAGGAAATTTTTATGGTTGACGCAGATTGTATTCCCAGATACTTATTTAAGAGAAATGGGAAAAAAATTCAGTAACATGAACATATTATATAACAAAATGTTATGATAAGTGTTGCACTCAACAACTGAACCATTATGTGAACGAGTAAAATGTTCGTATATTCTGCTCATAAGCCGCGGCTGAATGTGAATTTTTTTACTACTGCCGTGCCATGCCGTGATTCAGCTCAATCACCACCTCTACTTCGTATTTGCATGTGCATGGTTATAGCCACTGGCGGACAAGGGAATATTCCCAAAGAAGGGGGTTGGCGAAAATTCTGGCATTTTACCTACACCTTAAGGAATAAATGTTACATTTCGAAACCGCCAAAGAGAGGGAATTCCACTTTTCCCACCCCTTCTGGTCCACTAGTGGCATTGTTTAGCCGATTCAGGGTTTCTTGTTACTCGGAAAATGGTTTTGGCATGGAATTTGAGCACAATATTGTTTTGGCACGTGTTAAAGTTTTTGTGAAATTAATTTCCTCGAACGTTGGCCTGCGAGCATTGGCCTTTTGCATTAAAAAACATGGCAAATGTACGCAACGGGTCCATGGGAATAATTTTTGCCAACAATATATGCAGTCGAAATCGTTAAAACACGAATGGTTATGAATTAGTGAACAAGTGGTAATGTATGATGCAACAACATGAATATTAATTAAATGTTATCCCACCTCACAAAATGACTGATAACGAAACATAACTAATATCCTAAACTTCATTCAGTTGATACTTGGCACGATGGTGAAACACAGTGAAGCTAGGGTTGATGATGATTGGCCGATTCATAAAAAAATAACTGATGTTGCATTTTCTGTCTCAAAAAGTTACGAAAAAATGTGAATACAATTCCAACTAATTGGGTTGTTCTCCTGTGAAATGTCACTTTTACAGAACCTAGTGAATCTACTGGATAAATTCAATGACTCATACAGACTTTGGCCATCTACATATATTTGGCTCAATCGTCATTGGTTAGAGATTCTGACATCTGATATTTACATGTCCCACATGCACTGGCGAACGAGTCAATCCTCCAAAGGGAGGGGGATTTTGTCGAAGAGGGGGGAATCGGTAGCTTTGAGGTCATTTTACCTACACCTTAGGGAAGAAATTCAATTTTTTTAAACTCCAAAGAGGGGCGGAATTCCACTTTTCCCACCCCTTCTGGTCCGCTAGTGGGTGATGATGTTTGGCCGATTCATTAAAAACCAATAATAAATAATGTTGCATTTTCTTTCTCAAGATGTTATGAAAAGTGTGAATACAATTCCAACTAATTGGGTTGTTCTCCTGTGAAATGTCACTTTTACAGAACCTAGTGAATCTACTGGATAAATTCAATGACTCATACAGACTTTGGCCATCTACATATATTTGGCTCAATCGTCATTGGTTAGAGATTCTGACATCTGATATTTACATGTCCCACATGCACTGGCGAACGAGTCAATCCTCCAAAGGGAGGGGGATTTTGTCGAAGAGGGGGGAATCGGTAGCTTTGAGGTCATTTTACCTACACCTTAGGGAAGAAATTCAATTTTTTTAAACTCCAAAGAGGGGCGGAATTCCACTTTTCCCACCCCTTCTGGTCCGCTGGTGCCCACATGCGTACATCGGATGGCTCATTTACATACATAGATGCACTAGCGGACCAGAAGGGGAGGGAAAAGTGGAATTCCCCCCTCTTTGGTGTTTTCAAAAAGTATAATTTGCTCCCTAAGGTGTAGGTAAAACGGCCTCAAAACTGACGATTCCCCCCTCTTTGTCAAAGTTCCCCTCCCTTTGGAGGTTTTGCTTGTCCGCCAGTGCATAGATGAACGGTTATGTGTATGTATTCTATGTACATAAAGCGCATTCAACTGAGTAACGCGACGAAATGGGAACAGTGGGAGAAATGCTGACAGTTTAAATTTCTAGTGAAACAGAACAGCAGTGACTTGTCGGAACACATCATATTATATCAAACAATTAGGGGAACTAAATGAAGAGGGCTTTATCAAAGAGCAGACCAAAGAACAGGATAAAATATGTACATTTGTTACTGCTACTAAAAAGCTAATTATTTCTTGCATTATCAAACCAATCGCAATAAGATAGTTAAACTGAACTGTTGAAAAGACTTTCATATAAATGTGAAACATTTTGTTTGGTAGTCTGTATGTATAACAGCCAACAGCCCAAAACACAACACAACATTGCTCATTCCTATTATTCCATCCAAGGCTACTACCAAAAATAGCCAAGACCCGTTCTTGGCGGGAGAGCTAAACCTCCAAGGGAGGGGAATTTCGTCAAAGAGGGGGGAATTTGCAGTTTTCAGACCATTAAAAGGCATATTTTTCGTTTACTGAAAATGAGAAAAATACATAATTCAGTTCAATTTATCCGCTGTTGACACGAATATAAGCAATTCTGTAGGGGAGCAAATGCACATCTGGCCCTTAAAAGGGGGGGGGGGGGCGATTGGTGTAGCTGACGGACCTATCGATTATTAGTGGTGATCTGTAACGTCAGAACGCAATGTTTGACGCCACGAACTGAACCAATCCAATATGATTATTTTGGTGCCACAAAGGAATAACCTCTCATTTTTCGAATGTTTTTATTAAAAACTCTGTGATTTCGGTTTCAAAACTTCTTTCCAGCTGGTTCTTTAAAAAGGAGAGGTGTTCAATCAACCCACTGGCGGATGAGCCAAACCTATAAAGGGAGGGGAATTTTCCCAAAGAGGGGGAATTGGCAGTTTTCAGGTCATTTTACCTACACCTTAGGGATAAATTTATACTTTTCGAAAACACCAAGAAGGAAGGGGGAATTCCACTTTTCCCACCCCACACTCGTTCGCTAGCGCAATCAACCGATGAGCGTGAATAATTTTAGTTTGGTTCTGATTACCAGCAATTAGTTCAAATTCAACGAGGTTTCTGGGTCCTCCACTAGCGGACGAGAAGGGGTGGGAAAAGTGGCATTCCCCCCTCTTTGGCGTTTAAAAAAACGAATTTGTTCCCTATGGTGTAGGTAAACTAGCCTGAAAACTGTAAATTCCCCTCCCTTAGGAGAATTAGCTCGTCCGCCAGTGTTCGTTTGTAGAATATCGTGTCAGTAGCAATTCGTAGTTGCGTACACCGCGCGAGCTATACCAAGCCGACCATTCGTGTTCAGAGGTTAAGATGGATCGAACACTCGATGACCGCTGTTGTTTGCCATCATGCAAAGCCGTGTGATTCTGGGGGGTTAATATCGCGCATCTGTGAGTGAGTGAGTGAGTGAGTGAGTGAGTGAGTGAGTGAGTGAATCATGAAAAATGTTTAATTCAAAATGAAGAAGAAAACTAAGCAAGCAAAGTGTCTTTTATTTGAGTAGTAAATTAGCTGTAAATGAGTGATATAAGCAATGCCCATACAAATGATATGGTTATGTTATGTATGTGCAAATGAAGAGTGATCTGAAGAATGGAGATGACTTATGTAATCACTGCAACATACAATATGTTTAGTCAGAGCTCAATAATAATAATACATACAGAAATTTCAGGCAAAATTTTTACCCGATTAAGAAGTAAATATGTTAATGCATAAATGAATAAAATAAAATGTTGTTTAGAACTACGTCAAGTAACCGAAAACTACAAACAAAGTTAAAAGCTGTAAATATTAACCGTAATGTAGATTAATAACAACAGTAATATTTTATTCGTCTTTTTTGTCAACGTATTTTGCTAGATATTGTACAAATACACTACACTCCATACATGTATGTAGTTAAAATCATGAATCAGTTTGTTGTTGTTGTTGTTGTTGTTGTTGTTGTTGTTGTTTTTGTTGTTGTTGTTGTTGTTGTTGTTTTTGTTGTTGTTGTTGTTGTTGTTAATGTTACTAATTTGCGCTGTGAGCCGCACTGCAGTCAATGTCGCAATGGCAAAAACTGTAAAATTTGATGAGTGATTGAGTGAGTGAGTGAGTGAGTGAGTGAGTGAGTGAGTGAGTGAGTGAGTGAGTGAGTGTGTGAGTGAGTGAGTGAGTGAGTGAGTGAGTGAGTGAGTGAGTGAGTGAGTGAGTGAGTGAGTGAGTGAGTGAGTGAGTGAGTGAGTGAGTGAGTGAGTGAGTGAGTGAGTGAGTGAGTGAGTGAGTGAATGAGTTAGTGATTGTGTGAGTGAGCGAGTGAGTGAGTGAGTGAGTTGGTGGATGAAAGAGTTCGTGACTGAGTGAGTGTGGGTGAGTGAGTGAGTGAGTGAGTGAGTGAGTGAGTGAGTGAGTGAGTGAGTGAGTGAGTGAGTGAGTGAGTGAGTGAGTGAGTGAGTGAGTGAGTGAGTGAGTGAGTGAGTGAGTGAGTGAGTGAGTGAGTGAGTGAGTGAGTGAGTGAGTGAGTGAGTGAGTGAGTGAGTGAGTGAGTGAGTGAGTGAGTGAGTGAGTGAGTGAGTGAGTGAGTGAGTGAGTGAGTGAGTGAGTGAGTGACTTACCGGTCGGTGATATGACGCAGGAATGCACCAAGTGTGTGAGCAGTGAATGCCATAAGCCCGGAGGTCGCGCTACGAATTTCCTGCTCCTGAGCCTTGTCTCCCGCATCTTTTGCCCGCTGGAGATCTTCGCATACGCTGCAGTGGGCAAGTGAGTGAATGAGTGAGTGAATGAGTGAGTGAGTGAGTGAGTGAGTGAATGAGTGAGTGAGTGTGTGAGTGCGTGAGTGAGTGAGTGAGTGAGTGCGTGAGTGAGTGAGTGAGTGAGTGAGTGAGTGAGTGAGTGAGTGAGTGAGTGAGTGAGTGAGTGAGTGAGTGAGTGAGTGAGTGAGTGAGTGAGTGAGTGAGTGAGTGAGTGAGTGAGTGAGTGAGTGAGTGAGTGAGTGAGTGAGTGAGTGAGTGAGTGAAATATTATTTAATGGATTCAATGGTCCACTAAATGTCTGACTGGTCAAGTATGTGTTAACTCATTTGGGAAATAGTGACAAACCTTTCAAGAATCGTGGTAATTTTCACATTAGGCATCAAAGCTGTGAAAACATCGTCAATGGTGTTCATCCATTCGGCATCTTGCTGGGTCACACTGAAATTAACCAACCTTTGAAACTCTCAATCACTAACTCACTAACTCACTCACTCACTCACTCACTCACTCACTCACTCACTCACTCACTCACTCACTCACTAACTAGTTCCATGCATTCAAACAATCTTCTCGAGTTTTCACGGTCATGATGTGATCAGACAAGGCCTTGAAGGTGTCTGTGTACGATGTTTCCTTGTCCACTATGCATTTACAAGTTAAATCGACGGCCTTCTTGATGCGATGGCAGCAGAACAGGGTCAGACTGAAAGTGAGAGTGAAAGAGTGAGTCACTGAGTGAGAGACTGAGTGAGTGAGTGAGTGAGTGAGTAAGTGAGTGAGTTTGAGAGTTTTGTGCCATTATTGCTAACTCATTAGTGGCACAATAGTTCAGGCGTCCGCAATGCAACGGCATTTTACCCGCCAGTTGCTTTTCACCAAAAATACAGTTACTCGTTGTTTTGGCAGCTCTTTCGTTATCCACCGCGCACATACCAATACGGGAACTGGCCTTGGATA
>CAXIWR010000374.1:0-20000 GCA_964036265.1 Daptonema setosum | reverse complement strand
CCAGCCCGGTTAACCACAGTTGCTATTTTCACGTATGGTGCAGCAATAGCAGTCTGGAGTAGGCCGATAGTAGGTTAATGTTTCACGAGCTAATTTTTCAGTCCGATAGTGGGTTAATGTTTCACGAGCTAATGTTTCAGTAGAAAACTGATGTCCCATTTTAAGAAATGGGGACAAAACGCAGTTTATTATATTAACGTCAAAACGAGCTAATGTTTCATACATCAAAGTTATAAATGGGTTAATGTTTCACGAGCTAATGTTTCCGTCCGATAGTGGGTTAATGTTTCACGAGCTAATGTTTCAGTAGAAAACTGATGTCCCATTTTAAGAAATGGGGACAAAACGCAGTTTATTATATTTTAACGTCAAAACGAGCTAATGTTTCATACATCAAAGTTATAAATGAGTTAATGTTTCAAGAGTCTAAACGAGCTAATGTTTCAGTAGCGACCAGTGGCCTGTTTTCACAACTGTCCCCATTTAAATAAATGGGGACAAAAGCCTGTTTTCACGTATGTCCCCATTTTATGAAATGGGACAAAAGCCTGTTTTAACATCTGTCCCCATTTTAATAAATGGGGACAAAAACCTGTTTAGTTCGGTAATAGATTACTTTCCACGGGAAGCTTCAAAATGGCACAATAGATTATTTCCACAGGATATTCATTGCAACGGCAATAGATTACTTTCCACGGAAGGTTTCTAATGGCTCAATATATTATTTCCACGGGATATTCATTGCAACGGCAATCGATTACTTTCCACGGGAAGTTCCTAATGGCTGAATATATTATTCATATGCTAAATTAATCTGATTTTAGTGTCCACGGGATATATCCAATACTGAAAGTAATACTTTTTTTAAATAATATTTTTACATGCAATGATCAACGGAACGGTAATAGATTACTTTCCACGGGAAGCTTCAAAATGGCTCAATAGATTATTTCCACGGGATATTCATTGCAACGGCAATCGATTACTTTCCACGGGAAGTTCCTAATGGCTCAATAGATTATTCATATGCTAAATTAATCTGATTTTAGTGTCCACGGGATATATCAAATACTGAAAGTAATATTTTTTTAAATAATATTTTTACATGCAATGATCAACGCAACGGTAATAGATTACTTTCCACGGGAAGCTTCAAAATGGCTCAATAGATTATTTCCACGGGATATTCATTGCAACGGCAATAGATTACTTTCCACGGAAGGTTCCTAATGGCTCAATATATTATTTCCACGGGATATTCATTGCAACGGCAATCGATTACTTTCCACGGGAAGTTCCTAATGGCTGAATAGATTATTCATATGCTAAATTAATCTGATTTTAGTGTCCACGGGATATATCCAATACTGAAAGTAATACTTTTTTTAAATAATATTTTTACATGCAATGATCAACGCAACGGTAATAGATTACTTTCCACGGGAAGCTTCAAAATGGCTCAATAGATTATTTCCACGGGATATTCATTGCAACGGCAATCGATTACTTTCCACGGGAAGTTCCTAATGGCTCAATAGATTATTCATATGCTTAATTAATCTGATTTTAGTGTCCACGGGATATATCCAATACTGAAAGTAATATTTCTTTAAATAATATTTTTACATGCAATGATCAACGCAACGGTAATAGATTACTTTCCACGGGAAGCTTCAAAATGGCTCAATAGATTATTTCCACAGGATATTCATTGCAACGGCAATAGATTACTTTCCACGGAAGGTTCCTAATGCCTCAATATATTATTTCCACGGGATATTCATTGCAACGGCAATCGATTACTTTCCACGGGAAGTTCCTAATGGCTGAATAGATTATTCATATGCTAAATTAATCTGATTTTAGTGTCCACGGGATATATCCAATACTGAAAGTAATACTTTTTTAAATAGTATTTTTACATGCAATGATCAACGCAACGGTAATAGATTACTTTCCACGGGAAGCTTCAAAATGGCTCAATAGATTATTTCCACGGGATATTCATTGCAACGGCAATCGATTACTTTCCACGGGAAGTTCCTAATGGCTCAATAGATTATTCATATGCTAAATTAATCTGATTTTAGTGTCCACGGGATATATCCAATACTGAAAGTAATATTTTTTTAAATAATATTTTTACATGCAATGATCAACGCAACGGTAATAGATTACTTTCCACGGGAAGCTTCAAAATGGCTCAATAGATTATTTCCACGGGATATTCATTGCAACGGGATTGTGAATCCGCAAACAATGTTAAAATTAATACCGAGGCAAGTCATCAAAGAAAAAATTGTTTCATTTACAAAGTAAACAACAAAGCACAATCATCCTCAATGTATAACGGGACATGGGCTCAATGTATAACGAGTCAGTTAATAGTTAGTGACTATTGAGCCCTCAATTTCATTCAGACACATCTCAATCAATGACATGATAACCCTGAACACCGCAACCTGAGTTACAAAACTCGGCCCTAATTCTCGGCAGAATACTCGGCAGAATACCCGGTAAAGCGCGCGCAGCGCGCACAGAAGCACAACTCGAGCAGAATCCCCGGGCCCAATACCGGGCTGCAGTCCCTAGTACACTTATAAACTAAATTTAAACAAAAAAAAATGTTTGGGTTCGTTTAAATAATTATATCATCATCATCTAGTTCACTCGTTTAATTCAATGTCAAATAACTATGTATTATACCTAATACTAGCTGCAAATACAATATTTCTTTCCAAAATAATGACGCTGTAAAGGCAAAACTGAATTGCTCATGATGACCTGATCGTGTGCGGTCCGTGTATGCAAGATATCTTTCTGAAATTTCTTGAGATGTTAACTTGTTCTTGAGATAGCTTCAAAATTTCAGAGAAATTCATAAGCCAAAGCAAAAGTTACGGTCTCATGAAATTGTGGAGTTTTTTTGGCCCACCTTGTTTATACATACATAATTGGTCTCATCGAACTTCCCAAACAAAAATTTCTCGATCTCATCTAGCAAAGGTGGGTGAGCACATAAATGTACACCTCAAAATATGTTTGAACAGAACAATGCGAAAAAAATTCTGTTTCCTAATTGATTGTGAAAACTATTGTTACAGTAGTAAACCCTGTATTCACTTCAGATCAGCAGCATCGGGGGCGGATGTCGCAGTCTGTCCTGGCAGATCCAAGGTCCGTTGGCAGATGCTCTCGTTAAAGAGGGTAGACAGGTCGCACTCAAGTTCGATCCGGGCGTGTTCAGTATTGCTAATGAGATGGAAAGGTTGGATTTAGGGTACGTGGTACCATAACTTGAGTAAGGGTCTGCCTAAATTCGTTAAGAACTCGTCTTGAATGCAAATGCTTTCTAAATCGATAAGCGAAACTTGTTTAATTAACATTAATGACTGTTTAACAATCTTACTCATCTGATTTCGTCGCTAGTCTAGTCTTGTGGTTACGGCGCCGGACTCACAATCTGGAGGTTCTGAGATTAAAACACCTGGCAGGTGAGGTGGCACAGATCCCGACGCGTTGCTACGAGATTTCTGCCCTTGCCCATCAGTTTAATCACCCTCTTCGTCCTCTACGAAGACACCATTCCGATATGGAATTAGTGTGCCTGTTGACTCAAGTAAATGTAGAACTGTGTTGTTGAAAAAAATTGAACAAAACAAGATCTGACACATCAAAACAGTCTTTCTGTTTCAGGGATAAATTAGGAGCGCATACCAATGATATCGAACCAGATGAGGATGAGATTGAAGACGAACTTGATCCTGAAGTTGAAGAAGAAGTGGTGACCAAGAAGGACAACATCCCCGAAACTGTGCCAACTCTACCACCAGTCGAACCCACACAGAAAAGCAGCTCATGCAACTTGCTGTGATCATTCTTAGTTTCAAGAAAAAATAACTTTTGCCAAACTGTAATCTACAAAAATGCATATCCCTTAATCACAAGAGACAAATATACAAAATACATATACACATAGACAAAATACATATACACATATAGGCCTCATAATTGATTATAAGAAATGGTGTAAAACTGCGAGAACTCATAGCATGGCCAGAACAAGATTCTGAAGTCCAGAAACGGATTCTCAAGTAATGAATTTTCTGTGCCATGTTTTAGCCACTTTTGAAAATTCTTAGAACCAGATTCTCAAGTCCAGAACCGGATTCTCAAGAAAGGAATTTTATGTGCCACGTTTTGGATTTTATCATAAGCAATTACGAGGCCTATAATCATGCCTTTTGATTGGGTGAAAATACAGGTGAACTTATGCTCATAAAATGATTTCTTACTCGTATTGTATGTAAAACTAACCATTACTGAATTAACGTATGCATGTATATTTGTACTACATGTTCCATTCAACTCTAATAATAGTACCCAACGATTTATATGGGGAAGGAAATTATTCTAAAACAAGTGTTACGAACTGGTCATTGAAACAAAAACCAATTGCAATATTTTTTACGCGGTAAGCAAAATGTATGTAATGTTTATTTGTCTGTGCAAATGCCTTGATAAGACCGGAATCCCTTGACAACAATGCAACGCTTCGCATGAACGGACGAACATTCCCATGATTGGCACTAAATTTATTATTTGAATTTTTTTAGTTAATTGTTCATTTATAACCGTAGAAGCTGGCTTCCAGTTCATCATTCAATTCACTTGATTTACACTACAGTACACCACGCGTAGTCTAGCTCTGAGAACCTTTGGAACATAACATGGTCCTGCGTAACTAAGTTATTCCATGTCTCCTGAAATATGCCCAATCAATATCTCTATGCAAACATGTAGGTTTTTGTCTTGACCGATGGAGGCTGAGGACATGTGACTCAAATAGGCGGCTTGCTACAGTACCTATGCTCATTGGTCAGAAACGAAGTTGGCGGCTGTATTCGGGAAAACCGAAGCTGATTGACCATGGCAGAGTATTTCAGGTTGGCAATTATCATTTTCGTTTCACGAAATGTTTTTAGTTCACAGAGAAGAAGGGAGAGCATTCGAATTGATCAATAAATAATAATGTACATACAAATAACATTAGAAAAAAAAACAGAACAAAAAAATTTAAGCTTAACTAATTATTAATTAATATTATTTATTTAATTTAGTCAACTTGACAATATACATACAGTACAGTACGTTTTTCAGCAATGTTGTAGACAACCGGCAGTTGATAGTGCTGGCTGCCACCACACCCGATCACGAGTACTACGGGGAATTTTTTGACGATATCGTGAGATTTCACGTTCGTTAGAGACATTCATTAGAAAAATTCATTAGAGACATTCATTAGAGATATTCATCAGAGATATTCATTAGAGATATTCAATAGAGATATTCATTAGAGATATTCATTCGAGATATTTATTAGAAATATTCATTCGAGATATTCAATACAGATATTCTTTAGAGTCAGCATCTCACTAGTAAATACGTGTATATTCGATAATGTGTAGGCGTCTTAGCATGTATATGTTCTATAAGTGATATAAATATGAGTGATCATTGGATTCTTGAGGTCTTTATCCATTTGTAACTGGCAAGCGATATCTAATAAAGTCAACCAGTGTGTACACGTCGGCTTGTCATCACCTCCCCGCAAACATACACCGCTCAGAAACTGATTGGCGCTCCTGGGTGGTTATTTGAAACATCATCCGAATAAGTTTCGTGTTGATAAGAAAAAGACTGCTAAGGTTAAGCATAAGGGTTTGAAGATCAAAAAGGATAGTGCGCCGTACATTCGTGTGAATGGTGTTAAGGTGAAACACCACGAGTACTCCATGGATAGCGGAGCTAACACAAATCTGATTTCGTCGATATTTGCCAAGTCACTAGGTGTAAAAGTGTATAAGTGTGACGATCAGATTTCGACATTCAACGGATGTAAAATTTTCAGTAATTTGGCGTGTACGGTTAGTGTGTCGATAAAAGGTGGTCGTGATGATATTGAATGTAACATTGTGGATGACATGAAGTATCAGATTTTGATCGGTTTTGAAACCATGGAACGTTTGGGCATTTATATGATGGGTCCAAATGGTGTACGCTACGTGGGCAACAATAGCTATTCGGACCGAGAATCCGAGGTTATGTGCGCCGTTAGAGCGAAGGCTTGTGAATACCAGTGTGACATCCTTTTCTAAACAGAAATTGTAAATCTAGTATAGGTATTTGGTTTTCTGATGTTATATGGTTCTCGACTAAAAATTTTAAATAGGGGAGGAATGATCGGACAACAGTGGTAATGGCAAACATTTAGTAATAATGCATCTAAATTAACGTTGTCTTATTCCCTATACAAGGTAGTTTTAATCAGTGTTAGTTATTGAAGAATAAATATATTTGAGTTCAGACAGTTTGAGTTAGATGAGAACACATTAATCCTTATTTTATGCAGATTTTATGGTCAAGACAGGTATGGATCGAATAACATGGCAGATGGCAACGATCAAGGCGTGTCGTCAATGTATGGTTCTATGGTCTATGAACCTGAATTTGAATATTTAATGACGATTTTATGCTATTTGACTGACAATTCCATCTTAATTTCTATTATTGTAGGGGAAGAGTCAGCATCTCACTAGTAAATACGTGTATATTCGATAATGTGTAGGCGTCTTAGCATGTATATGTTCTATAAGTGATATAAATATGAGTGATCATTGGATTCTTGAGGTCTTTATCCATTTGTAACTGGCAAGCGATATCTAATAAAGTCAACCAGTGTGTACACGTCGGCTTGTCATCACCTCCCCGCAAACATACACCGCTCAGAAACTGATTTTAGACACTCTCAGAAAATTTAACTTGGTTGAAGTCCGAAACACTGTGAATAGTGGTGTAGTTTACGTCTATATCAAATTTTTTCCTGAACCAAATTTTCTAGAAATGTTGTGATTGTTCTAGTCCGACTTCCTCTACGAAATTGATGAAGCCGATGTGGACAACAAGCTCGTCGTTGTCAAGGAGGACCACATGGAGGTTGCAAGACACAAATTTTGGATTACTATCAAATATCTGACTGCGGAAATTTTTAATTATTTCAAGTGTTGTACTGTTTTTATGGTTTGCCTGTTCCCAGTTTATTGTTGCTAAAAACGCTATGAATGAAAATGCGAAAGTTTTTGGCGCGCAATCAAATTTTCGAAAACGTTCTGCGTAGGCGTACCTGGATGCCGGAGTTCGAGCGGACATGCTGTTGTTCGATGAGCTGGATGATGTGTGGATGCGAGACTTTACCACCATTGGGGTGGGAGTCGGAGTCAATGTTGGTGGTGTTGTAGTTGTTGTTGTTGTTGGTGTTGTTGTTGTTGTTGTTGTTGTTGTTGTTGTTGTTGTTGTTGTTGTTGTTGTTGTTGTTGTTGTTGTTGTTGTTGTTGTTGTTGTTGTTGTTGTTGTTGTTGTTGTTGTTGTTGTTGTTGTTGTTGTTGTTGTTGTTGTTGTTGTTGTTGTTGTTGTTGTTGTTGTTGTTGTTGTTGTTGTTGTTGTTGTTGTTGTTGTTGTTGTTGTTGTTGTTGTTGTTGTTGTTGTTGTTGTTGTTGTTGTTGTTGTTGTTGTTGTTGTTGTTGTTAATGTTGTTTTTCAGGTATTCTTCGGCTACCATCCTAACTACATGGAAGAGCATCAAGCACATGAAATTCAGGATGCCTTTCGCCAAATGCTGTTTGTTTTTAGGCCACTAAATTTTGAAGTTCAACTAACTAATATGTCATGTTTCTGGTATTTTATACAGATACACCAAAATCACTATATGCCAATTTTGAATAACAAACTACCTCCATTTATATTCAAGTCTATCCAGTTAATCGTTGTGTTCAGTGCTAATCAGATACCGGAAGAAATGCATGACGATCTGCTGCCTATGGGCGACCCTGCAACAATAATTGATGGTGGTAACGTAGTAGAAAACATGAAAGACTCTTGTATTATCATGGATCGAGTGTGCAGTGATAACAAAAATCTGGACACCCATGAAAAAGTTAGTCTTGTTGGTGTTGTTGTTGTTGTTGTTGCTGTTGTTGTTGTTGTTGTTGTTGTTGTTGTTGTTGTTGTAAGAAATTCTAATTCAGTTTCGTGATCACTTCATGCGTGTTATGCCTTATAAAAAAGTTGCGCTCATTCCTGATGATGGGAGTCGTTGCGGACATTCTGACGGTTTTTTATTCAACTGCTCCCATCAGCGTTCACTAATTCTCACTCACTCACTCACTCACTCACTCACTCACTCACTCACTCACTCACTCACTCACTCACTAACTCACTCACTCACTCACTCACTCACTCACTCACTCACTCACTCACTCACTCACTCACTCACTCACTCACTCACTCACTCACTCACTCACTCACTCACTCACTCACTCACTCACTCACTCACTCACTCACTCACTCACTCACTCATTCACTCACTCACTCACTCACTCCCTCACTCACTCACTCACTCACTCACTCACTCACTCACTCACTCACTCACTCACTCACTCACTCACTCACTCACTCACTCACTCACTCACTCACTCACTCACTCACTCACTCACTCACTCACTCACTCACTCACTCACTCACTCACTCACTCACTCACTCACTCACTCACTCACTCACTCACTCACTCACTCACTCACTCACTCACTCACTCACTCACTCACTCACTCACTCACTCACTCACTCACTCACTCACTCACTCACTCACTCACTCACTCACTCACTCACTCACTCACTCACTCACTCACTCACTCACTCACTCACTCACTTATTAACTCGCTACAGTACAGGTGTATGCCAGTTCATAGAGACAGACGTCGTGGTCATGAGTTGTGGCTTTGGTGGTTCAGTCGACGAAGAAATGAGAAGGGATATTGAAAATGAAATCAAAAGTCAGCTGGGTGAGCGGACCAAAATCATTCAGTTGAAAAGTAAATTCACTGACGTTAGTTGTTTTACTGACTGAACCACTGAGTGGCCCATTGACTGAGTGACTGACTGACTGACTGACTGACTGACTGACTGACTGACTGACTGACTGACTGACTGACTGACTGACTGACTGACTGACTGACTGACTGACTGACTGACTGACTGACTGACTGACTGACTGACTGACTGACTGACTGACTGACTGACTGACTGACTGACTGACTGACTGACTGACTGACTGACTGACTGACTGACTGACTGACTGACTGACTGACTGACTGACTGACTGACTGACTGACTGACTGACTGATTAAATGACCTACTGACTGATTATTAAGAACACGAAATGGCGTGAGTTTGACTCAGCAGCCGGACTTCACGTGAACATGGTGGTCACTACCAATGCGTGTTATGTTCCAGTCTTTGGTCATGATCCGGAGAATGTTGGACAGACTGTAGAACTCGATGACGAAGTGCTCAATCAGCTGAGGTCGTATACGAGCAAGAAAGTGGTAGGCGTGCCGGTCAATAATAAAGTCTGTTTTTTATACTCGCTCATTCACTCACTCACTCACTCACTCACTCACTCGCTCACTAACTCACTAACTCATACAGATCTGTCGAATGGGCGGCAGTTGTCGATGTTTGTCGTGGCAGACTAGGTCAGTCAGTACGGTCAGTCAGTCAGTCAGTCAGTCAGTCAGTCAGTCAGTCAGTCAGTCAGTCAGTCAGTCAGTCAGTCAGTCAGTCAGTCAGTCAGTCAGTCAGTCAGTCAGTCAGTCAGTCAGTCAGTCAGTCAGTCAGTCAGTCAGTCAGTCAGTCAGTCAGTCAGTCAGTCAGTCAGTCAGTCAGTCAGTCAGTCAGTCAGTCAGTCAGTCAGTCAGTCAGTCAGTCAGTTAGTCAGTCAGTCAATCATTTAGTCAGTCAGTGATAATCAGTTGTCAAATTTGTAAATTTAGAGGAAAACTGGCAAACGAACTTGTAAAACGTGCACGACTTAACGGAATCAAAATCGACCCGGACGTGTTTGAAAATGCCATGGAACTAAAACGGTTTGTCTACTGAAACTGTTGTTGTTGTTGTTGTTGTTATTATTGTTGTTGTTGTTGTTGTTGTTGTTGTTGTTGTTGTTGTTGTTGTTGTTGTTGTTGTTGTTGTTGTTGTTGTTGTTTTTGTTGTTTCTGTTGTTGTGATTTGCATTTTAACTCATTCAGAGAAGCCCCAAGTCGACAAACCGGTGGTGAGCGTCCACCTCAAAAATCGAGTGGATCTTGTGATCTACTGTGAACGTCTGATTGACTGATTCCACAATTTACTTTGAGTTATATTCTTGTTTCGGTTTTGATAGAAGGTTTTGAAAAAAAATTGTGTCTGTATATTAATAACATGTGTCGATTCATCATTGAAACCAAGACATAACGTGACGTTGTAACACACAATACTTTAACTCACTGGCGGACGAGCCAAACCTCCAAATGGTGGGGACTCTTCCCAAAGAGGGGAACATCGGCAAAAATTTGGCCATTCTACCTACACCTTAGGGAACAAACTTAACTTTTTGAGGAAGCCAAAGAGGGGGACTCCACTGTTCCCTCCTCTTCTTGTCCGCTAATGCCTTCACTGTTAATCTTCTCCCGCTACCAATGTTCTGCTCCCAACTCCCCAGTTGAAAATCCTTAACCCTCAATATAAACCCAACAGCAAACCCTATTATTGTGTCCATAACAATGCCTTGTATCATCAAAAAGCAATTAGCGCGCTGACCCCTGCTGTTATGCAACCTGGTCAAGGGTGCATCCTCTGGGTACAGAGAGTTTTTAGCGGAAGAGTATCTTTGATAAAATCATCGTCTTCCCGTATTAAAAAAACACTTTTACTTAAGTAAGATGAAACTAATTGGTTTTAAAACTGCTCCCTTCTTCTCTGGTGAATTTCCTCCATTCTAATCTAACGAAATTCGCTCATCCAATTCCAATGGATGCCTGGGTGCGGGTAAAGAGGGTGAATGTGAGGGTGGATGATGGCGCCTTGCGCGATGTGTCGTATATTGACGGTTATGACTGATGAGGATTACAGGGTTTTGGATACATATATTCTCCATACCTCTGGACCTCATTTTAGAATATACCTCCGTTTCGTAATCTAAATGGAACTCCTCTTTATTGGCAAGTTCAAAATTTTCGGAGCGAAAAAAGCTGTTGTTTGTTTCAGGTTCAGGTAAAAAGGCCAGAACAACAGACTCTTCCATCTCTACCGAAATTACACTCCCCATGAAGAGTGAGCTCGTCCGCTAATGAGTTGAACTCGTAAAACTAATATACTGTTAGAGTAAAAATGTCAAAATGCATCCTAGTTATCACAAACTGAAAAAAGCATAAGCTACCGTTTGAAAGACAGTTAATGATTAACATCACAGTAAATTGTTCATCTTCAACGGTCATATCAACCCAACACATGTGTGAATTACCCATTTTCTTTATAAATCTTTTTCATAAGCAAGCGGCCTTTTGCGAAAAACTTTTTAATACTATTACGTACTTTAAATTTTCTTACCAGGCATGAATATCATTAATAATAATGACCACCAGTAGCACAAGTAGTACTCACCGCAAAAGCGGTAGATAGTAACTGGATTACATGTAATTAAAATATCCAGTAATACCATATTGCATAACAATCATCATCATCCCATGAGAGCCAAACTGAAACCGTTGCCTGTCCCCATATTTCATCTCTTCATATCACCACTTCAGGCGCTATCTGATTACCATGCCAATTTACCTCAATCCCATAAAAAATATAATCGCCACTGGGCATCAGTGGTAGCGCAGCTCCGTTTTCTCGTAAAGCTTTTCAAAAACAGATTTAATCAGGATATTTTTGACGAGTCACTAAATAGAAAAACTTTCCAAATGAGAAATGAAAAATGTAAATTAACTATAAAAATTAATTGGAATTTAAATGTGAGATAACTCGCATTTTCCTGCCATTACCTCCCCCCGCAATTGGGCAATCATGGTTTCAAGGGTTGAATAATTATTACAGCGATTATGCATGCCTCCGTGGTCATGAAGGAGAAGGCGGTAGGATAAAGTGATGGTAGGTTAGGGGTAGGTGAGAGTAGGTTTGGTGGTGTAGCCTACCTGAATATAGGCTAGTTATGATAGGTGTTGCATAAGCTGATTGTAAGATGGATGTGATAACGTGGTGCCACCATTTGGTTACCGGATCCGGTTGTATGATATAACTATGGCATCCGTATCAGACGTACAGGGTGGCTAATAAACAGGACGACCTTTTTGTAGCTTTATAAGTGTGTGGCTGACCGTGTATAAAAAAATTCGGTTTATAAAGTTATGTTTACTGATCTATCTAAGTTTTCTCACTCAACTCAACTACATGCACCGGATATTTATACATATAGCCATATTTTACTTCCTCAATTCTTTCAACAACCCACCCTGTAGACCAAATCCCAATATACCGTAATGATGCATATACCATTACCGAGTTGCGTAACTTGATCGATATGTCCCAATATGACCGGAAGGTGCAGAGTACAGGTACGGAACGGAAGGTGAATCGTCGATGTGTCTTGCTTGACCAGAGGCTCTTTGGGTCTTTAAGGTGCCGTCGTCAGAGAATGCCTTAAGTGAAAGCGATTCATTCTCGATTCAAGCCGATTAATTATCAGATTAAGGCTGGTTTTCTTGCTCGCTTACAGGCATCGCATCGTTTCCCAGATCTTTCATGCTGATGTGACTCATTATTAAGAGCCAGTAGATTTAGCTGATTCCATTTCAAGCCGCGAGGCAGTGATGATCAATCATGTATGTATCCCAAGTAATTTACCAGACACAGTTCCTGAGCGTCTGATTCAATATTGCTTGCTTAGCCGACAGAAAGTCGACAGAATAACACTATGTATTCTAAGTTACAGCCCTACCATGTTGATTTACTCAAAATAACACTATTCGGGTTGTTATCGTACTTTGATGTACGTTTGGTTTAATGACAGTTAAAATGGTTACAATCTTTCAGCAACCTACATACAGTACATACATATCTAACAGATGGGTAAGACACAATTTCCTGAGTAACATAAAACCATCTCTTCAAACCCGATAGGTGTCAATGAGCCAAATGGTCCACTTGAGCTCAATTGTGCGAAACCACATGTTATTTGTTTTCGCTATCTATACTTCGAGTTATCTAATACCGATTGAACTAACCCATACCGTCCGGATAAATGACAGCCCTAGTTAGTGAATGAGTGAGTGAGTGAGTGAGCGAGTACCCCAGGTCAATAACAATAAACACATTGCCTCATTACAGGCATTTGAATATCTCCGGTAAAATATCCAATGAAGACCCGGATCTCCCACTTGAGTTCAATTGTGCGAAACCGTATGTGAGTCAGCCAAGTAAGATGACACCTCTCTACCTGACATACCAATGCCTGTTTGTTGACATAATCGTTTCGTCTCGGCACCGGGGTCTTTGTCTACGGAAACACCATTTTCAGAAACACCAGTTTTCACTGTTTTCACCCCCGTTGGAGATCTTTGTTTGGCCCGTCCTGTTGATCTTTTGTTTCCGGACACAGCACAGGCACATATGGCGATAAGGTACTGTATGTAGGTTTGGGTAGGCTCTTTGTTTGGTTTACTATGATGGCAGTTTAGGATCGTGTGTACGGTGCATGACCGTCGTTTTTTTCAATGAACCTGTTGCTACTTGTATTTTTTTTATCCAATCCAAGTGTTTGGTTTATAGATTCACGTCGGGTACCATCTTTTTCCACAATCGAGCTAAGCTTTTCGTAAAAGACCTGGTTGTCAGCAAAGAACGAGTCATTTTTCTCGGAGCTCTCTATAGTTAATTTTTTTGTCTAGATACGAAACCCTAATATTTTACATACGAATATCGGAAATACTTACCCGAGTGTTCCACAGGTTTACCAACGGGTAGCGTTGAACTCATTAAAAGCATTCTCCCCGCTAGTCAACTCACCGAAATTCAAAGTTCAAATTCGCTGAGATGATTTTCGGTGGATAACTTTCAGGAAGATAGTTTTCGGTGAGTTCAAGTGATCTATTTTGAACATTTTTGATGGTCACTGTTTCAATATGTACCAACACCATCTGCTCTGTCCATCTGTATCCACTTATCAACCGGACAATCAACTCTGATGACAACTTGATAAACGTCACTCCATTGTTTTCAGTTACTGTAGATTGTATCTTACCCTTAATACGTCAATTTGAACATAATTTGTCACCCCTCTCATCTGATAATGACACGAAATCTTGATTGGACCATTGGCGGGTGAAAAATATAGTAAAAAATAGAGAACGTTTTTCATATTTTGAAATCAGTTTTCCCTTCTGATATATGTTGAACGAAGATTGGGTTTCTTCACCAAAACTTGCAATTTCTTTAAAAAAATTATTAAAAATACCTTTCAGAAACAAATTACTTGTCTAGACCCGTACAGTCATATTAAAAGAAAAGGAAAATAAAGTGAAAGTGTTACCCTGAAAAAAGGTTATGTTAAACTGAGTGAACTTAACGCTAACTTAACCTAATGGCGTTTCGGTCAGTTGGCACAGACGCCTCCTAGCCTAAGCTATCGTGTGACCTCATCAGTGTGCCGATAGCTACTACAGCTTAATGGCTCAAGCCTAACTAAGCTCAACTAAAGTATTAACCGTGTCTTCCTCATCTGTCCTGGGTCTCTTCTCGCATCTTGTGGTGCTTCCTTCAGTACGTGGTTGTCCTCCTGTTTCACTCATCCTGTCGGTGCGGTGAATTAGTGTTGTAATATGATATCTTAAGTTTCAATGGGTATGTTCGTCCAAT
The DNA here is from genome assembly GCA_964036265.1 of Daptonema setosum. NCBI lineage: Eukaryota > Metazoa > Nematoda > Chromadorea > Monhysterida > Xyalidae > Daptonema > Daptonema setosum. The sequence goes on along the minus strand of CAXIWR010000374.1, from coordinate 5,210 downwards.
ATGATATGCTTCAATGGAGCAGACACCCACTGAGTGAAGAAGATACTTGTGTACTCTCGCTGACTCTTTCACTCCCTCAACCACTCGCTTACTCACTCATTCACTCGCTCACTCACACAGACACATCTCAAGTGTTTATCAACAGATGAGTAGTTTTTATACTGCCTGTGGGCTGGCTGTATGAAATGATGATGGTGTATTGGATTGAGTGTACTCCCCGGTTTATGTGGTTCACCTCCGTTTATGATTTGATGTCTGATTTACGGTTGTGCGGTCTGTTTGGTTGATTGCAGCATATTATGACAATACCTGGCATATAACAGTTGAGTTTAACCAGCAGATGCACCACCTCAGTCAGGTCGAAATACGGGCGGACGAGCCGAACCTTTTCAGAGGGATGGGAAGTTCTTCCAAGAATAAAAATTTTGCAGTTCATTGCAGATTATTCACATGTTAGGGGACCAATTCATTTTTTTAATGTCAAAGAGGGGGAGTTCCACTCATCCCACTCTTCTCGTCTGCTAGTGGATCGACACACAATCATAACAGACTTGTTGAAGCACGTTGCGTACGGGCGGCTGGTTTGGAAGGTATAAGCTTGATTAGGACTGGTTCAAACAAGTTGATGGTGGTGCAGGTTATTGAATCAAAAAGAATTCCCCAAGCCCGACCTCATTTTCCTTAAGGAGAAGATGGAATCAGAACTTTTTTATATCATACATGGTATTTGCTTTTATTTCTCTTGATTTTTTTGCTCCACTTTTTCTTTCTTAAAAACCTTCTATAGATGCTTCTACAGCTTCTTTCTCTATCCGTCAATAGCATGTACATGTGACTTGTCTACACGAACTTCCATGCCATATGTTATTTATATTCGGTCAAACGACGACCCGCCGTCTATTTATCATGTCACTATCTGTTGCACATGTTACTTAGTCAGTCAGTCAGTGACACCCGGACGTACGCAGTCACTCACTCAGCTGTACAAAACTTTTGATCGGAACCCTTCTTCATCGGAAGACCTTTTAATCGACTTTACCCTTTGGCGGGTTAAAAACAATTTTTAAGAAATGAATTTTCCCATTGAAAAAAAATTTCGACGTCATTTTCCGTTAAGCCTGTTTTTTTTACTTCAAAGGAGGGAAATTCGCCATTCTCGCTACTTTTCGTCCGACAGATCATGTCATGTGATGTCCTTTTCATCGATTTTACCCTAGATTTATGTAAAATAGATGGTCGTATTTTTGGTTGCCAGAGGCTTGCCGAAATTAGATCATCAGATGGATCGGAAACGAAAAGGAGAACGGTAGAAAAACTTTGAAAATCAAATGGGCTGATCGCAGCCGTTTCCATTTCGTAGTGAGTGAATGAGTGAGTGAGCGAGTGAGTGAGCGAGTGAGTGGTGAGTGAGTGAGTGAGTGAGTGAGTGAGTGAGTGAGTGAGTGAGTGAGTGAGTGAGTGAGTGAGGGAGTGAGTGAGTGAGTGAGTGAGTGAGTGAGTGAGTGAGTGAGTGAGTGAGTGAGTGAGTGAGTGAGTGAGTGAGTGAGTGAGTGAGTGAGTGAGTGAATGAGTGAGTGAGTGAGTGAGTGAGTGAGTGAGTGAATGAGTGAGTGAGTGAGTGAGTGAATGAGTGAGTGAGCGTACCAGTGAGAGAGTGAGTGAATGAATAAGTGTGCTTCAGTAAGGAAGTGCGTGAGTAGTTTACTGATCCCTGCAAGATAGTTCATGAATTTTTTCAGTAAAATTTTTTTTCCGGAAAAGCCAAACCCAGCTTTACGTTATAACCCAGCACCATTGCAGCGCATGTGCAAAAAAACTCTCTCCGCCTAGGCTTGAGCTACACACGCCAGCATGTCTGCGTTTTCCATTTCCATCATACGAACAACACCAACATTTATGTGTATGTTTGCGCTCATATTCAAATTGGCGCGCTTTGCATTCGATGCTCACTGACTGAGTCCCCTCTATTTTCCAGCGAATGAGGTGTGCGGTAGGCTACACAGCGTGGGTGGGTTGGTTTGTTATGTGCTATGTAAGGAACACAAGTAGGCTAAGAATTTCTCACGAGTCCAAGTACAGGTAACCTTTTTTCATATAAATTCATATCTAAAACTGAGCAACAAGTTCCTATCTTGAAAAATAAATTCCTTAATTCATTCCAAAAACAATTCAACCGTCTTATGTAGGCAATGTAGGAGAGATGGGGGTAGGGGGGGGGGGGGGGGGGGGGGTAGGCTACACAACCTACCCTGTTTTGTGTGTGTTGTATGTAGCCTTGTGTTGTGCTCGTTTGCGCGCATATGTGCGTAGATAGGAAAGGGTAGGCATAGTAGGCTGTTGTGTAGGCTATGCATTATACACACATGGTCAGTGGTGCACAGCCTAAACCTACCCACCCCATTCGTTGCCTGCTTGAATGGTAGGCGGATAGCGTATTCGGCCGAAGAAGAATACTAACCAAAGTAAGGGAAATTCGTCCTTAATTACGAACTGTATAAGTGTTTATGTTTCTTTCCCAAAGACGGAGATAGTACCCTGTTATTGCACGCTCGGATCCGCCGGTGCACTCGCCAGACCCCAGGGCCTGCGCCCCTTTTTATGTTGTTTGGTGAAAGTGAAGCCGACGTTTCGCGCCCAAAAGACGAGTGTATTCAGCACTGGACATGGGGGTGTCGATGATTCGCCTGTATCTGAAGGTATGGCCATCTAAATCAACACATCAAGCCGTGATTAACATCGATATGCACTGTAATGTGTAATGCTTGTTATATACAACACTCGCATTCAAGCATTCATCGCGCATTTACCATCTCCATCATTTTATTCCACATTATGTTGGGAATGGAATAGATGGATATGATACCTACTAATCTGTTCGCTAGTTTTGCTGTCTTGAATGAGATTGAAAAGTATAAGCTAAACGCATTACGTTTTACATAGGCAATACAAATCCTACAGTCCCACAATTATGAATTTGTTACATTGCCTTTTTCAGGTTTTGGTTCTCACATGTTTTCAGTTTTTTTTTTGTCTTTTTTACCCCCATTCGTTCAAGTTTCACTATGATCAGTCGTCTCAATTGGCGCGAACAAGGTCATACTTGATAGGTTTCACGTCAGCTTTTGAAAAAAGTTTCAGTGCGTGACGCACCTATCCAATCAATAATCAACCAGTCACCAACTGACCACTTTCTGACTGATTGATTGACCAGTCGCTGGTAGATCAGTACAAAAACTATAGTAACGTATCCTCTTTTGTGAAGCTAAATTGATCTCACACTGAAGTTTGCTTTTGTCCACTTTCTTCGAAAGCGTCTTCCTGTTCTGTTTAGTTCAGTTTGTTTTCCAAGATCAGTATAGATCCATATCAAAAAAGTTTGGCACAATTAAAAGCTTTTGGATTCATCGAGCATTTTAACGACACACAAAATCCATCAAAATATCCTTCAGTCATCCGCTATCAAACTGACTGACTGCCTGACAGTACGTCCGATAAGGAAGGTGCGACGATACGCACACAGAAATTGCGCGAATTTTGAATCGTCTGCGCTCAAAACAGACTCAGCCGACGTGCGAACAAATTCGTGACCGACCAGACCATCAAACACGTACTTTGTATTCTCCCGCTAAAATACGAAAACGCTGTTCGCTGTTTAAATGGTAATATACATGTTTTTTTTCTCGATTTCAGCACATGTCGTTTGTTCTCGTCATGACAAATGTGCTTAGTATAGTCTTTTTCATTGATCCTAGACCAGCATTCAAACAGTAGAAAACCAAGTTGCTGGTAGGATTCGAACACAACACCTCGTGTCATCCTAACCGCAAAGCATCAGCATTCTAACCGCTGTACCATATCAGGGTTTTTTTCCGTTTATGTTAGTCAAAAAGTTAACTGGTCATAATTGAGCTGAAAATATCGATGTTAAAATACCCATGTATGCCATATGTAAAGAAACTTGTGGTCCGTTGGACATGTTTTATCAGAACAAAATGTCCCGATATAAAGATACATTTTGTGTCTAAGCTGATGTCACTACCTGACTGACACGCGTTCTGATGATAAGAACATTGTGTACTCATGTTGCGTAATTTGAACATCTTCAAATAAGCCTATCTTTGACGTTTTTCAAAATTATCATCCTACATATTTGTTGTTAGTACTGGCCTGTTCATTACTCAACCTTATTCACTCACTGACTCACTCACTCACCACTCACTCACTCACTCACTCACTCACTCACTCACTCACTCACTCACTCACTCACTCACTCACTCACTCACTCACTCACTCACTCACTCACTCACTCACTCACTCACTCACTCACTCACTCACTCACTCACTCACTCACTCACTCACTCACTCACTCACTCACTCACTCACTCACTCACTCACTCACTCACTCACTCACTCACTCACTCACTCACTCACTCACTCACTCACTCACTCACTCACTCACTCACTCACTCACTCACTCACTCACTCACTCACTCACTCACTCACTCACTCACTCACTCACTTACTTACTCAGTCACTCAGTCACTCAGTCACTAACTCACTCACTCACTCACTCACTCACTCACTCACTCACTCACTCACTCACTCACTCACTCACTCACTCACTCACTCACTCACTCACTCACTCACTCACTCACTCACTCACTCACTCACTCACTCACTCACTCACTCACTCACTCACTCACTCACTCACTCACTCACTCACTCACTATCTCACTCACTACATCCTGTTACTCTACCACATTACCCATCGTTAACTGTCATTGCTTCCAAACTCAACTTACCACAATCAGATAGGCGATTAAGATCTACAGTTCGGTGCTTTACCGTACCTTATAATGCTCCATATCATTGAGCTGTTAAACACTGTACTTAACTGTCTCGGAGTATCGCGCGTTATTTCAAACTGCCCCGGGGGCCGGGTGTACCTAGTCAAAATGGGGGCTGGGCCCGCGCGCGGCAAAACGCAAACTCAGACGCGACGGGGCAGGACTGGGGAGCAGGGAGCGATAGTGTACCTTCGCGCCCAATAAAATTCCAATGAGCACTTACTCCTTATGATGGAGGGTAAGAACGGCATTCTATTTGGGTAAAAATTTTTGTTCAATGGATTATCGGAGGACAATAGTTTTTGAAATACGATGGAAAACTATGTATATTAAATAATACAAAATAATAAAGACGATATGCAT
>CAXIWR010000373.1:0-16331 GCA_964036265.1 Daptonema setosum | reverse complement strand
GGTTCACGCGTAATCTAGCCGAGGCCCTCGGTCGCAAACCTCCCGCTAGGTGAGTGACAAACTGAATGACTCAATCACTGACTCACTGACTCACTAACAAACTGATTTACTCAATGACTGACTCACTGACTCCCTCACTCACTCGGTCACTGTATTTCAGTCGTTACTCACCCGACATGAGTCTGCACTACATATATGGCGATGCCAATAAAGCACATCTTCAGAGCTATCACACAACAAAACTGAAGTTGGTCATAATTTCACTTACCTTACTCACTACCTCGCTTAGCTACTCACTCACTCACTCACTCACTCATTCACTCACTCACTTACTCGCTCACTCACCTACCTTTTCGCAGGAATGTGCTAGACTCTTAAGGTGACAAATGAATAAATGACAAGCACAACAAAGAATGAAAATACATCGGATTCAGTTGAGAATGGTACATACATACACTGTCATACATATGCATCCTGTGTAAAACTGGATATATATACAATAAAAAAATAAAAAAACGCTAATTCAATTTTTCTGTTCATTTGTTCACTTGTGACTTGATAACACGTGATACTAACGATATTTGTATCTACCAATTGGCTAGAAATTGTGTAACTTCTATGAAACTACGTAAAGTTAGAATCTACAATATCGCTGTTTTATAAACTTTTATTCATTTCGACATCCTATTGAGTCATTTTTACTCCTACATAGTTGGATAGAAAAATATTAACCAAAATTGTGTTACTTAGATTCCTTCTATGAAGTTACATAGATTTATATTCGATAGACTTACCATATATTTGTGTTTATTACAGCAAAAACAGTTGAGCAATGAAAAATTCGGTAGCATCGGTGAAAATTGTCCAAGCTAACACTTAGGATAACAAGTTTTACCCAAATCAACTGATAAGTAATTGGTGTGTCGAGGAATCAAAACTGTAGTTTGAGCCTAATCACAGTGAAACCAAGTTTTTTTCTCGTCAAAATACAGTATTAGGGCGTTATTTCCCGAACCCCACTCTAATGCCATTGTGTTACAGTTGTAACATGAACAGAAAGTGATCAGAACTGTTATTGTTAATCAATCTCTTATCAACAAGTTAACCAGCAAATTTCTTGAATGAGAGTGACTGACTTTCGGCATAAAATCAGTAAAGTTATGAGAGCAAAGAACATAAAAAAACACCAAAAGTTTTATGTCACCGACACGCGGCATGCCATACTGACCGTAAAATTTAAAGGTTTATGTAATTAAATCACATCTACTGACTTCTTGTTAACTGATAAGTTGTCGGTCATATGAGAGAGATGGTTTACGGAAGGACAATTTGATTTTCAAGCATATTGTAGCTGAGGTACTACATATTTTAGGGACTATGATCACTGATTTTACTCGGTTTTCGTAGAATTGCTGATGCTCCATAACTTCATAGGCCCACCCCTGAAAAGTTTTATTAGGAAATTAAAATGGTTTGTTTCAGAATTTCGTACCTCAACACCTTGTAACAAAAAATGGGAGGTGTGAAAGGTTATATCACTGTTAACTAATATTCGCCGTTGTTAACTGAACAAACGGTTCAGTTATGTATGTAGGCGCTCATTGACTGACAGACTGACCGACCGAGTGACTGATGGACTGACTCACTCACTCACTCAATCACACACTCAAACACTCACTCAATAACTCACTCATTCACTCGCTTACTCACTCACTCAATCAATCACTCACTCACTCACTCACTCACTCACTCACTCACTCACTCATTCACTCAATCACTCACCTACTCATTATAAATCACTTAGGTCTTCGCCAAAGATTAGACGATGGAGAGTTCGTCATCTGCGCTGAAGGATATCTGTTCGAATTTGAACGTCGTGGATACTTGCAGGTCAGTCAGTCAGTCCGCCAGTCAGTCAGTCAGTGAGTGAGTGAGTGAGTCAATCAGTCAGTCAGTCAGTCAGTCAGTCAGTCAGTCAGTCAGTCAGTCAGTCAGTCAGTCAGTCAGTCAGTCAGCACGTAACTTCAGGCAGGCGCTTATGTGCCAGAAGTTGTATTAGAACACCCGCATCTCGTGAAGAACATGTATGAAGAGATGGTGCATGCAGGTAGCGATGTTGTTGAAGCTTTCACGGTGAGTGAGTGAGTGAGTGAGTGAGTGAGTGAGTGAGTGAGTGAGTGAGTGAGTGAGTGAGTGAGTGAGTGAGTGAGTGAATGAGTGAGTGAGTGAGTGAGTGAGTGAGTGAGTGAATGAGTAAGTGAGTGAGTGAGTGAGTGAGTAAGTGAAAAGAGTGAGTGAGTGAGTGAGTGAGTGAGTGAGTGAGAGAGTGAGTGAGTGAGTGAGTGAGTGAGTGAGTGAGTGAGTGAGTGAGTGAGTGAGTGAGTGAGTGAGTGAGTGAGTGAGTGAGTGAGTGAGTGAGTGAGTGAGTGAGTGAATGAGTGAGTGAGTGAGTGAGTGAGTGAGTGAGTGAATGAGTAAGTGAGTGAGTGAGTGAGTGAGTAAGTGAAAAGAGTGAGTGAGTGAGTGAGTGAGTGAGTGAGTGAGAGAGTGAGTGAGTGAGTGAGTGAGTGAGTGAGTGAGTGAGTGAGTGAGTGAGTGAGTGAGTGAGTGAGTGAGTGAGTGAGTGAGTGAGTGAGTGAGTGAGTGAGTGAGTGAGTGAGTGAGTGAGTGAGTGAGTGAGTGAGTGAGTGAGTTTTATTTTAGTACTACGCTCATCGACAAAAGCTGCGCACTATAGGCCGAGAACACGATCTGGAGCCGATGAATCGCAATGCACTGAGAATGGCCAGACAGGTTGGAATGATGGCCTTGACAGTCAGGCACTGGTGGACGAGGAAGGAGAGAGGAGAGCCAAAGAGAGAGGAATCTTCCCAAAGAGCGACTGAAATTAGCCCATTTTAATTTCAACGTAGTGACCAAATTAGGGGTCGGGTAAATTGGCCAAAGGGTAAACTGGCCAAAAGGTAAACTGGCCAAAAGGTAACCTGGCCAAAAGGTAAATATGCCAAATGGTAAACTGGCCAAAAGGTTAACTGGCCAAAAGGTAAATAAGCCAAATGGTAAACTGTCCAAAGGGTAAATTGGCCAAATAAAGGTAATTTGGCCAAATGGTAAACTGGCCAAAAGGTAAACTGGCCAAAAGAAAACGCTACACCCGAAAACTTGCCACAAAGTCGACCCGCTTATCAAAAGTCCACTGAAAACTTATGAGCTCATCAAGTCCTTAACACCTTTTTCTGTTTTTTTTCAGCTTAACAAAGTCAACAACAGAGTAAATCGGTAATGGGCGCTTTTGCCTAGCGGCTGTTTCGCACCGCCAAAGATAGGTCATTTCGCCCCGCGAAAAATAGAAATTTCGCGGGGCAAAAGAGCCTACCTAAGAATTTTCTTCAAGATACGAAATCAACCCTGCTCAACAATATAACCAAGAATGTAGACTACCTTTTAAATGATACACAACTGTGCTACACCACTTGTGGGTTGATTTTTCAAACTAAGGCCCACCACGAAACCTGGCTTTAGGAGCCCTGACGTGTAGTGAGCCAATCAGATAAAGTCGTAGTTCACCCACGAGTAGTCTAGACACAGCGTGCCGTTTCAAACTCACGAATGTTGTCTTTATTAGAGGCTAGATGAACGCCCTTTCAACCTGACTTTTCATCAGGATACGGAATCAACCCTGACTCAACACTTTAACCATGAATGTAGACTACCTTTTAAGTGATACACCACTGTGTTACACAACTTGTGGGTTGATTTTTCCAACTAAGGCCCACCACGAAACCTGGCTTTAGGAGCCCTGACGTGTGGTGAGCCAATCAGATAAAGTCGTAGTTTACCCACGAGTAGTCTAGACACAGCGTGCCGTTCTAAACTGACGAATTTTGTCTTTGATAGAGGCTAGATGAACGCCCTTTCAACCTGAATTTTCTTCAAGATACGAAATCAACCCTGCTCAACAATATAACCAAGAATGTAGACTACCTTTTAAATGATACACAACTGTGCTACACCACTTGTGGGTTGATTTTTCAAACTAAGGCCCACCACGAAACCTGGCTTTAGGAGCCCTGACGTGTAGTGGGCCAATCAGATAAAGTCGTAGTTTACCCACGTATAGTCTAGACACAGCGTGCCGTTTTAAACTGATGAATTTTGTCTTTGATAGAAGCTAGATGAACGCCCTTTCAACCTGAATTTTCATCAAGTTACGAAATCAACCCCGACTCAACACTTTAACCATGAATGTAGACTACCTTTTAAATGATACACCACTGTGTTACACAACTTGTGGGTTGATTTTTCAAACTAAGGCCCACCACGAAACCTGGCTTTAGGAGCCCTGACGTGTAGTGGGCCAATCAGATAAAGTCGTAGTTTACCCACGAGTAGCCTAGACACAGCGTGCCGTTTTAAACTGATGAATTTTGTCTTTGATAGAGACTAGATGAACGCCCTTTCAACCTGAATTTTCGTCAAGATACGAAATCAACCCTGCTCAACACTATAACCAAGAATGTAGACTACCTTTTAAATGATACACAACTGAGTTACAAAACTTGTGGTTTGATTTTCCAAACTAAGGCCCACCACGAAACCTGACTTTAGGAGCCCTGACGTGTAGTGGGCCAATCAGATAAAGTCGTAGTTTACCCACAAGTAGTCTAAACACAGCGTGCCGTTTCAAACTCACGAATGTTGTCTTTATTAGAGGCTAGATGAACGCCCTTTCAACCTGAATTTTCTTCAAGATACGAAATCAACCCTGCTCAACAATATAACCAAGAATGTAGACTACCTTTTAAATGTTACACAACTGTGTTACACCACTTGTGGGTTGATTTTTCAAACTAAGGCCCACCACGAAACCTGGCTTTAGGAGCCCTGACGTGTAGTGGGCCAATCAGATAAAGTCGTAGTTTACCCACGAGTAGCCTAGACACAGCGTGCCGTTTTAAACTGATGAATTTTGTCTTTGATAGAGGCTAGATGAACGCCCTTTCAACCTGAATTTTCGTCAAGATACGAAATCAACCCTGCTCAACACTATAACCAAGAATGTAGACTACCTTTTAAATGATACACAACTGAGTTACAAAACTTGTGGTTTGATTTTCCAAACTAAGGCCCACCACGAAACCTGACTTTAGGAGCCCTGACGTGTAGTGGGCCAATCAGATAAAGTCGTAGTTTACCCACAAGTAGTCTAAACACAGCGTGCCGTTTCAAACTCACGAATGTTGTCTTTATTAGAGGCTAGATGAACGCCCTTTCAACCTGACTTTTCATCAGGATACGGAATCAACCCTGACTCAACACTTTAACTATGTATGTAGACTACCTTTTAAGTGATACACCACTGTGTTACACAACTTGTGGGTTGATTTTTCCAACTAAGGCCCACCACGAAACCTGGCTTTAGGAGCCCTGACGTGTAGTGAGCCAATCAGATAAAGTCGTAGTTTACCCACGAGTAGTCTAGACACAGCGTGCCGTTCTAAACTGACGAATTTTGTCTTTGATAGAGGCTAGATGAACGCCCTTTCAACCTGAATTTTCTTCAAGATACGAAATCAACCCTGCTCAACAATATAACCAAGAATGTAGACTACCTTTTAAATGATACACAACTGTGCTACACCACTTGTGGGTTGATTTTTCAAACTAAGGCCCACCACGAAACCTGGCTTTAGGAGCCCTGACGTGTAGTGGGCCAATCAGATAAAGTCGTAGTTTACCCACGTATAGTCTAGACACAGCGTGCCGTTTTAAACTGATGAATTTTGTCTTTGATAGAAGCTAGATGAACGCCCTTTCAACCTGAATTTTCATCAAGTTACGAAATCAACCCCGACTCAACACTTTAACCATGAATGTAGACTACCTTTTAAATGATACACCACTGTGTTACACAACTTGTGGGTTGATTTTTCAAACTAAGGCCCACCACGAAACCTGGCTTTAGGAGCCCTGACGTGTAGTGGGCCAATCAGATAAAGTCGTAGTTTACCCACGAGTAGCCTAGACACAGCGTGCCGTTTTAAACTGATGAATTTTGTCTTTGATAGAGGCTAGATGAACGCCCTTTCAACCTGAATTTTCGTCAAGATACGAAATCAACCCTGCTCAACACTATAACCAAGAATGTAGACTACCTTTTAAATGATACACAACTGAGTTACAAAACTTGTGGTTTGATTTTCCAAACTAAGGCCCACCACGAAACCTGACTTTAGGAGCCCTGACGTGTAGTGGGCCAATCAGATAAAGTCGTAGTTTACCCACAAGTAGTCTAAACACAGTGTGCCGTTTCAAACTCACGAATGTTGTCTTTATTAGAGGCTAGATGAACGCCCTTTCAACCTGACTTTTCATCAGAATACGGAATCAACCCTGACTCAACACTTTAACCATGAATGTAGACTACCGTTTAAGTGATACACCACTGTGTTACACAACTTGTGGGTTGATTTTTCCAACTAAGGCCCACCACGAAACCTGGCTTTAGGAGCCCTGACGTGTAGTGAGCCAATCAGATAAAGTCGTAGTTTACCCACGAGTAGTCTAGACACAGCGTGCCGTTCTAAACTGACGAATTTTGTCTTTGATAGAGGCTAGATGAACGCCCTTTCAACCTGAATTTTCTTCAAGATACGAAATCAACCCTGCTCAACACTATAACCAAGAATGTAGACTACCTTTTAAATGATACACAACTGTGTTACACCACTTGTGGGTTGATTTTTCAAACTAAGGCCCACCACGAAACCTGGCTTTAGGAGCCCTGACGTGTAGTGGGCCAATCAGATAAAGTCGTAGTTTACCCACGAGTAGTCTAGACACAGCGTGCCGTTTTAAACTGATGAATTTTGTCTTTGATAGAGGCTAGATGAACGCCCTTTCAATCTGAATTTTCTTCAAGATACGAAATCAACCCTGCTCAACGCTATAACCAAGAATGTAGACTACCTTTTAAATGATACACAACTGTGTTACACCACTTGTGGTTTGATTTTCCAAACTAAGGCCCACCACGAAACCTGACTTTAGGAGCCCTGACGTGTAGTGGGCCAATCAGATAAAGTCGTAGTTTACCCACAAGTAGTCTAAACACAGCGTGCCGTTTCAAACTCACGAATGTTGTCTTTATTAGAGGCTAGATGAACGCCCTTTCAACCTGACTTTTCATCAGGATACGAAATCAACCCTGACTCAACACTTTAACCATGAATGTGGACTACCTTTTAAATGACTAGGGTAAACCCGTTGCTACGCAACTGTTTCTTATGATAACAAAAATCAACTATCCTAAAGAAACATTGTGTAAACCCGTCGGTTAATTAAATAACTGTAATACAAACATAATGGGAGTAACCTATTTACATTCAAAGACATGGAATTTAACCCATTTATAAAGTTTCTAAAGCTCTAATAAAGTTAATAGATTCAAAACATTGATAAGATTAGGTTATTTTCACCCATTGAAATCAAACGGTTTGATGCAAATTTTAGCTTGATTTAACTGCTCTGCTGGCATAATTTCTTTATATTATTAAAACTGATAATGCGATAGAAATGCAGAATAATATTACCCGTCTTATCCGTCATACCACCAGTTCATTGGACATCGAATCCAAAATGCACACACGTGAATTGAAATTAAGCTTTTCACATAGTTTACTTGGAAGTTTTTTGATTGTTAAGTTCAGTCACTTGAGGGGATGATGACTGCAATCTTTGTTGGGAATAAATTTCAAGTGATTCAATAACGTGTTAATGAATTGCAATTATCATGACCTAACCACCGGTTGAGGTTAGTGTTGGTCAGGTTGAAGGGTTTGTGATGATTTGTGTTCTTCTTGCCATCAAGAGGGTGACGATGATTTTTCCAAGTTTCCCATCAAATGAACAAAGGGTTTGAGAGAGTTATTTTGTTGCTTTTATACTAAAAAAGCGTGACATACATACACACATCGTCTAATTTATATATAGACTAGGGTAAACCCGTTGCTACGCAACTGTGGATTGATTTAAAAAAAACTCAACTACCGTATTTAAACTCAGACAAACCTATCGGTTTGTTCTTCAGCTTCTCTTTAGCCCAGGAAATCATTAGATCCATGATGGTGCGATAGTTAATGTATCCCCGTTTAATTGAATATCGACATAACTTTTTTGCTAGTGTAAACCTGACCCGTTGAAATGTGACCCATTTTAGCTGAACGGAACTAAATTTTTTAACACCCTGTTTAATAAGACAACCCGTTTTTTTAAATTTATCTGTCATATATAATGTAGAGCAGAGCATAACATGGGTAATTTATAACTATTCTGAAAATTTCATTAGATTTATTTTTTCACCCGTCTCGTGGAAAACCAAAAAGCCAAATTTTATTTAAACCTAAAAACATACAGGAAGCACCCGTGGCCACAACAGTTAGTGGCACAATTAAACTACAATTCCAGTTAAGGTAAATGATGTTTCCACTTCAAAATATGGGAAACATCCTTGGGTGTCGATGACAACTTTTATGTGAGTAGGTGGTGATGATAGAGTTCGTAGTTTCTGATTGTGATTAATTATGAGAATGAAACATTTCGATTAAACCGATCATAAATGTTGAACGACATTTTAATTATCTTGACCTCATCGATAATTGAGGTACATACATTGAAGGTGAGTTGAGGCATAATGTTGTGTTTGGTTCTGGAAATCAATGTCAATTAATTGGGAAGGTGATGATGATTACTCCTCATTGAACTTTTAATAGTTCGATTTTTATAAATAAATGATCGAAAGAGTTTTTGGCGATGCATCGCTGCTATTTAAGCGCTTTGAGTAGACAAAGATACATCTTATACTATTTTATATATATAAGATTTAAACCTAAAAACATACAGGAAGCACCCGTGGCCACAACAGTTAGTGGCACAATTAAACTACAATTCCAGTTAAGGTAAATGATGTTTCCACTTCAAAATATGGGAAACATCCTTGGGTGTCGATGACAACTTTTATGTGAGTAGGTGGTGATGATAGAGTTCGTAGTTTCTGATTGTGATTAATTATGAGAATGAAACATTTCGATTAAACCGATCATAAATGTTGAAAGACATTTTAATTATCTTGACCTCATCGATAATTGAGGTACATACATTGAAGGTGAGTTGAGGCATAATGTTGTGTTTGGTTCTGGAAATCAATGTCAATTAATTGGGAAGGTGATGATGATTACTCCTCATTGAACTTTTAATAGTTCGATTTTTATAAATAAATGATCGAAAGAGTTTTTGGCGATGCATCGCTGCTATTTAAGCGCTTTGAGTAGACAAAGATACATCTTATACTATTTTATATTTTATATATAGATAGATACACCACTGTGTTACACAACTTGTGGGTTGATTTTTCAAACTAAGGCCCACCACGAAACCTGCCTTTAGGAGCTCTGACGTGTAGTGAGTCAATCAGATAAAGTCGTTGTTTACCCACGAGAAGTCTAGACACAGCGTGCCGTTCTAAACTCATGAATTTTGTCTTTGATAGAGGCTAGATGAACGCCCTTTTACCCTGAATTTTCGTCAAGATACGAAATCAACCCTGCTCAACACTATAACCAAGAATGTAGACTACCTTTTAAATGATACACAACTGTGTTACACCACTTGTGGTTTGATTTTCCAAACTAAGGCCCACCACGAAACCTGACTTTAGGAGCCCTGACGTGTAGTGGGCCAATCAGATAAAGTCGTAGTTTACTCAAAAGTAGTCTAAACACAGCGTGCCGTTTCAAACTCACGAATGTTGTCTTTATTAGAGGCTAGATGAACGCCCTTTCAACCTGACTTTTCATCAGGATACGAAATCAACCCTGACTCAACACTTTAACCCATGAATGTAGACTACCTTTTAAATGATACAGCACTGTGTTACACAACTTGTGGGTTGATTTTTCAAACTAAGGCCCACCACGAAACCTGGCTTTAGGAGCCCTGACGTGTAGTGAGTCAATCAGATAAAGTCGTAGTTTACCCACGAGTAGTCTAGACACAGCGTGCCGTTTTAAACTGATGAATTTTGTCTTTGATAGAGGCTAGATGAACGCCCTTTCAACCTGAATTTTCGTCAAGATACGAAATCAACCCTTCTCAACACTATAACCAAGAATGTAGACTACCTTTTAAATGATACACAACTGTGTTACACCACTTGTGGTTTGATTTTCCAAACTAAGGCCCACCACGAAACCTGACTTTAGGAGCCCTGACGTGTAGTGGGCCAATCAGATAAAGTCGTAGTTTACTCACAAGTAATCTAAACACAGCGTGCCGTTTCAAACTCACGAATGTTGTCTTTATTAGAGGCTAGATGAACGCCCTTTCAACCTGACTTTTCATCAGGATACGAAATCAACCCTGACTCAACACTTTAACCATGAATGTAGACTACCTTTTAAATGATACATCACTGTGTTACACAACTTGTGGGTTGATTTTTCAAACTAAGGCCCACCACGAAACCTGGCTTTAGGAGCCCTGACGTGTAGTGAGTCAATCAGATAAAGTCGTAGTTTACCCACGAGTAGTCTAGACACAGCGTGCCGTTTTAAACTGATGAATTTTGTCTTTGATAGAGGCTAGATGAACGCCCTTTCAACCTGAATTTTCGTCAAGATACGAAATCAACCCTGCTCAACACTATAACCAAGAATGTAGACTACCTTTTAAATGATACACAACTGTGTTACACCACTTGTGGTTTGATTTTCCAAACTAAGGCCCACCACGAAACCTGACTTTAGGAGCCCTGACGTGTAGTGGGCCAATCAGATAAAGTCGTAGTTTACTCAAAAGTAGTCTAAACACAGCGTGCCGTTTCAAACTCACGAATGTTGTCTTTATTAGAGGCTAGATGAACGCCCTTTCAACCTGACTTTTCATCAGGATACGAAATCAACCCTGACTCAACACTTTAACCCATGAATGTAGACTACCTTTTAAATGATACAGCACTGTGTTACACAACTTGTGGGTTGATTTTTCAAACTAAGGCCCACCACGAAACCTGGCTTTAGGAGCCCTGACGTGTAGTGAGTCAATCAGATAAAGTCGTAGTTTACCCACGAGTAGTCTAGACACAGCGTGCCGTTTTAAACTGATGAATTTTGTCTTTGATAGAGGCTAGATGAACGCCCTTTCAACCTGAATTTTCGTCAAGATACGAAATCAACCCTTCTCAACACTATAACCAAGAATGTAGACTACCTTTTAAATGATACACAACTGTGTTACACCACTTGTGGTTTGGTTTTCCAAACTAAGGCCCACCACGAAACCTGACTTTAGGAGCCCTGACGTGTAGTGGGCCAATCAGATAAAGTCGTAGTTTACTCACAAGTAATCTAAACACAGCGTGCCGTTTCAAACTCACGAATGTTGTCTTTATTAGAGGCTAGATGAACGCCCTTTCAACCTGACTTTTCATCAGGATACGAAATCAACCCTGACTCAACACTTTAACCATGAATGTAGACTACCTTTTAAATGATACATCACTGTGTTACACAACTTGTGGGTTGATTTTTCAAACTAAGGCCCACCACGAAACCTGGCTTTAGGAGCCCTGACGTGTAGTGAGTCAATCAGATAAAGTCGTAGTTTACCCACGAGTAGTCTAGACACAGCGTGCCGTTTTAAACTGATGAATTTTGTCTTTGATAGAGGCTAGATGAACGCCCTTTCAACCTGAATTTTCGTCAAGATACGAAATCAACCCTGCTCAACACTATAACCAAGAATGTAGACTACCTTTTAAATGATACACAACTGTGTTAAAGCACATGTGGTTTGATTTTCCAAACTAAGGCCCACCACGAAACCTGACTTTAGGAGCCCTGACGTGTAGTGGGCCAATCAGATAAAGTCGTAGTTTACTCACAAGTAATCTAAACACAGCGTGCCGTTTCAAACTAACGAATGTTGTCTTTATTAGAGGCTAGATGAACGCCCTTTCAACCTGACTTTTCATCAGGATACGAAATCAACCCTGACTCAACACTTTAACCATGAATGTAGACTACCTTTTAAATGATACACCACTGTGTTACACAACTTGTGGGTTGATTTTTCAAACTAAGGCCCACCACGAAACCTGGCTTTAGGAGCCCTGACGTGTAGTGAGTCAGTCAGATAAAGTCGTAGTTTAACCACGAGTAGTCTAGACACAACGTCTAGTAACGGTTAATAATCATTATTCACTCGTTTACACATATATTTATTGCTGGGAATATTTTTTTAATTACAAGGCTTTAATCAGGACTAACGGCATTTTGTGATGTAGGATAGGATAGGATTCTCGCATCTTTCCCAACACGTTCGTCTGCTTCGTCGCTGCCAATGACCGTGCCAACTGAAAAAAATATTTTATTGATCGTACTGTACTTTCTATATTCCATTTTAAAATCACATGAGTTTTTTATGTTTTATAAGTTGATTGGGTTAAACAGACAGACAGACAGACAGACAGACAGACAGACAGACAGACAGACAGACAGACAGACAGACAGACAGACAGACAGACAGACAGACAGACAGACAGACAGACAGACAGACAGACAGACAGACAGACAGAATCACCTTCAATTTGCGGTGCGCTCTCTTGGTCAAGTCGTTCGCAATAAACATCGCTTGCTAAAAATTAAAACACAACTAATTATTATGGTCATCAAGTGAGTTTCTTCTCTCTATGTGCTCTTGATATTGTGTCCCATAAGAAAGCTGACTGGATGTCTGAAAGGCCAACAAAGAATACATGGTACTTACTTTCTTTATATGCACACATCCAGTACCGTAGGTTGCTGAGGTGTGTTGAGTTGAGGAGTTGCGGTGGTGCTTCAGTGATCGGGTAGTTGAGTTGATCCGGTTCATGGGATGCCGATGACCAGTGTTGAGGTGATGATAAAATCAGTCAGTGAGATGACGTTGAGTTGATGAGTATGTATATAAGGAGGTAGATTAGCGTGACCTTGATAACAGTAATTAAAAGGACAAAAAAACACATACATGATTGTAAACTGTATTACCTATTCAAAGTTTCTTGTTAATCAGAAAATTTCGGCATGCAGTTGGAATTTGTATATGCTGTTGGCGCGCGTTCAATTTTTTTTATAAAAATCTCTCTTCACATTTTTTTTGGATTAAGACTTCGCTGGTCCCAATCACGAATGGTGCTTGCCATAAGGCATATCATGGAATCAAGTTTCCAAGTCACTCTATCGGATGTTCGAGGCATATTCTTTAACGACCATCAGCCAGTAGGTCACACTTCTGTTTGACTGCCATAAGGCTTGTTGGTGAAGGCCCGGGATTCGAACCCGTGTGCGGCCAGCCTGGCGGTTTCAGAGTCTAGCCCCTTAACCACTTGACCAGCGAGCCATATGTATAACTTGGACAAAATTTGTACGAACGTTCATATAACATAATAAGGTAAACTGGCCAAAAGGTAAATTGGCCAAAAGGTAATTTGGCCAAAGGGTAAATTGGCCAAAAGGTAAACTGGCCAAACTTTTGGCCAATTTACCTTTTGGCCAGTTTACCTCGACCCCCAAATTATACTTTTTGAAGAAGCCAAAGCGGGTGGACTTGGAGATGGGTTTTGATCTCAACATTTTCAACCCTAGCTGAACGCCAGCTGATCGTAATGATCATGGCAATGCAATATCTCCTCTTATTATACATCTGCATCAAATGTGGTACATACGAGCTGAAATTTTAACTATTCACTTCCTTCCCATGAAGCTTTACATTCACAATCGAAATCAACTTCAACTTTGAACTCGAGTTCATATACGAAGCCAACTTTGAAATCAATTTCGGATTCTATTCAGTATTAAAATATGGAGATCATGGTATTTATACCAGGTCGCTGATGCAACAGGCTCGTTGATGGCTGGCAACATCAACAATTCGTGTTTATATTCTGTAGATGATCGTTCGTTCGACGATAAGATTCGAGAAATGTTCAAGGTCAGTCAGTCAGTCAGACAGTCAGTCATTCAGTCATTCAGTCATTCAGTCGGTCAGTCAGTCAGTCAGTCAATCGGTCGGTCAGTCAGATAACCAATCAGGCAGTCAGTATGTCAGTCAGTCAATAAATCAATCATTCAGTCAGTCAGTCAGTCAGTCAGTCAGTCAGTCAGTAGTCATTCAAAAAGTCAATCATTCCGTCAGTCAATCACTCAGTTTCTCAGGAATCAATCACTTGGGCTGTAGAAGAAGGCGCCGACTTCATAATTGCAGAGACAATTGGTGAATTCGGAGAGGCTTTGATTGCTCTTGAATGCATAAAGAAGTATGCCCCAGGTTGGCTTAATCAATTGGTATGTCAGTCAGTCAGTCAGTCAGTCAGTCAGTCAGTCAGTCAGTCAGTCAGTCAGCAGTCAGTCAGTCAGTCAGTCAGTCAGTCAGTCAGTCAGTCAGTCAGTCAGTCAGTCAGTCAGTCAGTCAGTCAGTCTGTAAGTCAGTCAGTCAGTCAGTCAGTCAGTCAGTCAGTCCAACAGTCAGTCAGTAAGTCAGTCAGTTAGTAGTCAGTCAGTCAGTTAGTAGTCAGTCAGTCAGTAAGTCAGTCAGTCAGTCAGTCAGTCAGTCAGTCAGTGAGAACGTTACATGCCTCTTTCAATCAATGAATAATAAGAAACCTCAATTCACTCACTCATTCACTTACTCACTCAGGCAAGGAAGCGGTCATCATGATGTCACAGACTGATGTGAAAAATCGAAAAACAAACGAAGGTATTTTAATTACCGACGCTATGAAAAAGTTGGAAGATGCAGGCGCGGATGTCGTGGGACTGAACTGCAGCTGTGGACCATTGGTGAGTGAGTGAGTGAGTGAGTGAGTGAGTGAGTGAGTGAGTGAGTGAGTGAGTGAGTGAGTGAGTGAGTGAGTGTCTCATTTCAGATCCATGCTGACCTGATGAAAGACATTCGTGGAGTCTGCAAAGGTCATATTGGATCTCTCCCAGTACCTTACACAACTGACTGGAGCAAACCAAGAATGACTAACTTAGAGATTCATGGTCAGTCAGTCAGTCAGTCAGTCAGTCAGTCAGTCAGTCAGTCAGTCAGTCAGTCAGTCAGTCAGTCAGTCAGTCGGTCAGTCAGTCAGTCAGTCAGTCAGTCAGTCAGTCAGTCAGTCAGTCAGTCAGTAAGTCAGTCAGTCAGTCAAACTGTCAGTCAGTCAGTCAGTCAGTCAGTCAGTCAGTCAGTCAAACTGTCAGTCCAGTCAGTCAGTCAGTCAGTCAGTCTGTCCGTAACATCAGATCGTCGTGCCTTCCCCTATAACATGGATTCGTTCTTGTGTTCGGTGGACGACATAATAAAGTTAGTTTTTTATGGACTCTTTTCGTGTTCAGGTATAACACAAGAAGTACTGCAGTAAATAAACAAAATGTATTTATGTAAAGAAAAGTAATGAGTACCCGAAAAAAACGTAGGAATCCAAATTTTTCATTTATTTTAGGTTCGGTCAGAGCTGTAAGGAAAACAAGGTGCAGTTTGTCGGGCTGTGTTGCGGTAATACGGCCAGGTTACGCATTGAAATTATGATACAGATCTAAAAAAACTGGCATCAAGTTTTAGCTGAGTTTGACAACAAATTAATCATATGTTTTCCTATGAATTTTTGTATGGTTCACCCGTGTAATGGGATTTTTGTTTACAAAACGAAGTTTTGACCCGAGAAATTTTAGGTTCACAAGAAATCTGGCGGAATCGCTTGGCCGAAAGCCAGCAGCAAGGTATTTAACTGACTGACTGACTGACTGACTGACTGGCTGACTGACTGACTGACTGACTGACGGACTGACTAACTGACTGACTGACTGACTGACTGACTAACTGACTGACTGACTGACTGACTGACTGACTGACTGACTGACTGACTGACTGACTGACTGGCTGACTGACTGACTGACTGACGGACTGACTAACTGACTGACTGACTGACTAACTGACTGACTGACTGACTGACTGACTCAATGACTGACTGACTGACTGACTGACAGAATGGATGACTGAATGACTGAATATTTCAGTCGTTACTCGCCTGATATGAGTCTGCACTATATTTTCGGTGACGCCAATAAACCTCATCTTCACAGCTATCATACTACCAAGCTGAAGTTGGTTACTGACTCATTGAGTCACCGACTCACTGACTCACCGACTCACTGACTTACTCACTCACCTGACGCATTGTGCATTGATTACCCTACTCACCGACAGGAGCTCTCTACTATCGTGAAAGTGAAGAACGAAAGAGATTGGAAACC
>CAXIWR010000371.1:59630-65635 GCA_964036265.1 Daptonema setosum | reverse complement strand
ATGCTTATCACTGTATTTGTTTCAAGTTGGTTGCTTACAAAACTCGTCAGGTTTATTTTGAGCACCAGCACTTACTTTGTAGGGTTTTGGTTCGTGTGAATTGTCAGCAGAGTAATGAAGAAACTAAAATGCAGCTACCTTCAAAGATATTCTACAGAAAATCGTTTATTTGAACTATGTATCTACGTTTTCTTGTTTCAAAGAACACGTTTTGGCGGGAAATTCAAATTCAATACAGAATTCTGCGCGCCTTCAAAGTTTCGAGAAAAATACTTTTTTCACAGGACACTAGGACCGCATATACTGTAGCTTAGTCTGGGTTTCATGTTATCTAAAAGTAATATGGTGGTTACGCACGCATGCAATAGATAAAACGCAGCTTTCGTTCATTGTATGAATATGATTTAAAAAAATAAAACTACATTTTTGAAATTTTGAAAACGCGCCAAAAACTAATTTGAATTCAAATTGAGCGCCATTTTTTTGACTAACAAGAAACCCTGGATAAGTTATACAGACGTTGCGCCTAATTTATTGTAGACATTCTAACGGGTTCGTAAAATTAAATTTTTGATGATAACTGTAAACCCTGACCAAGCTGTAAAAGGAATGAAAAAAATTACCGAGAAGCCAGAGATAACGTTAGGAGGACCGAATTCACGTTCCATTTGATTATTGGTAGTGAAACACATTAAAAGAACATGATCATTTAGAGAGGGATAAGCATGTTTTATAGTAAAAAACTTACCATACAATACTGAAATAGTTTTTGGGTGAGACGATGAATCGGGCAGGTTAGCAAATTTATGGGGGAAAAGAATTTTTATCGCTGATCGTAAAATAAGTTTTGTGGTAAAACAGCATATTAATGAATTATTAATAACTGCTGAAAATATTTTAAGCTGCAAAACTTGCTGTATATTCATCCTGTGTATCCAAATATGTAAACAAATTATCGAACCGAACCGTGCGCGTCTGATTCAGTTTGTAAGCGGACACATTTTAGCAGTAAAATAGACATGTGTACATACTGCATGTAGAATACACAAGCAACTAAAAATGCCCTGAAGGCATGGGGAGTAACGAATATGGTTCGATCCCGGCTAGTCCAATCGTGAAAAAGTATGAGACAAGAAATTTTATTCTCATATTTCAAATAGTCTGATCGTGAAAAAGCCGGAAACAAGATTTGCGATGAATCACGAAAAAAGTTTGTACTTCATAAATTCAAGAATCAAACCAAATTACTCGAAACATATTTGGGACTTGTCACGATTGTTGTGGTAACATTTATCCTTATTCAAAATGCTGGTATTCAATTTTAGAACTTAACTATCTTTTAAAAAATCAAATTATCATAAATGGATCATTATATCAAAAACCATCATTATTGAATAAAAATAAAATAAATGAAAAATTCGGATGGTGTACCAAAAAAAATCCAAACCAAAAAAAATCCCTGATTTTCCTATACCAAAAAAAATCCATACCAAAAAAAATCCACCCAAAACAAATCCATACCAAAAAAAATCCACCCAAAACAAATCCATACCAAAAAAAATCCATTGTAATTTGTGCGTTAACGTGTAATATGACCATGATCAGGTATGAGTCAATTTAGAACGTAACACGTATTTACAGTATGTACATTACGTACATATAATTTTATACTTGTAGCGGATGACAAATAAAAATAACTGGCTATTTCTCGCTATAATGAAACTGATAAAATAAATGTGCATTGATGAAAAGTTTATGAAGTATAAATTATGATCAATGTTGTCCTAATGTCTATGAAAAATTCATGTCATCCGCTCCGCACATTAGCTTAGAACGTATTTTCTGTTTGATCTTATAACAGTGATTCCGAAAGGTATAAGTCCCCTTTATATCAAAGATCATTGGTGTCTCTTATTATACATGTCCAGTGCATGAATCTTCAGTGTTTGCAACGTTATAAGTCAGAAGTCCCATATCAATCAGAGGAAGAAAATGTGACTTATAACGTTGATTGATAAGGGACTTTTATCAGGCATCGCCGTATTGTTTTTTCTCATTTTCCATGTTAGATCCTCGTTAAGAACAGTTGCATAATAAGGACGGTTAGGCGTTCTGAAGCGTTTGACCTTGAGGAAGCACAAAGACAGTTCTCAACCATCGTATCAACAAAGATTAACTCACTTATTATGTTTACGGAAACAAAGTATAATTAAGCAACGAAATCTATCAGTTGAAAACTATCGTTTTATGAAAAAAAAAATGTGAACCGATGGCCTTTGTTTCAAGTACACCAGCGGACGAGAAGGGGTGGGAAAAGTTGAATTCAACCCTTTTTGACGTTTTTTAAACTAGAGTTTGTTCCCTAAGATGTAGATAAAATGGCCTATTTTTTGCCGATTCCCCCTCTTTGAAGAGATTCCCCTCCCTTTGGAGATTTGGCTCATCCGTCAGTGAAAACCCACGCGTACCACGGCTGGCGCATCGGCGGTTTTTGCCACCGGACATGTGAAAAAACGATAGTTATCATAGATTAGATTTTAGGGTTAATATGGTTTGGATTACCTATGACAACAGGTTATTGAATTTTCGAAAAAAAATAACCCCTCAACCTTCAGAAAATTATATTTCTGATGAATTAACGTATAAATATGTACATACGCTGCTCATTTACACCTTCATTGCTTTTGGTACAGCGAATACACGTAATTTGGTAAAGCAAAAATCATCATGGATTTTTTTATGGTATAGCAAAAATGTAGATGGATTTTTTCTGGTATAGCAAAATGTAGATGGATTTTTTTTGGTATGGATTTTTTTTGGGTGGATTTTTTTTGGTATGGATTTTTTTTGGGTGGATTTTTTTTGGTATGGATTTTTTTTGGCATGGATTTTTTTTGGTTTGGATTTTTTTTGGGCCGGGCCCAAAATTCGGGGCAGCCTTGTCACACAAACCGAAGTAAAATGACTCATGCTCACAACGAGCTAGACGAAATTAAGGGTATTTGGATTTCACCGAAAAGTCCCAAATATGTTTCGTGTAATTTGGTTTGATTCTTGAATTTATGAAGTACAAACTTTTTTCGTGATTCATCGCAAATCTTGTTTCCGGCTTTTTCACGATCAGACTATTTGAAATATGAGAATAAAATTTCTTGTCTCATACTTTTTCACGATTGGACTAGCCGGGATCGAACCATATTCGTTACTCCCCATGCCTTCAGGGCATTTTTAGTTGCTTGTCTTTAACTTTTTTATGTGTGAACAAATCACATGTACAGTATGTAGGTTAAATACATATATGTTATGTATATATGTTATATATGTGCTAATGTAACATAAACGCTCTATGAGTTGACAATTTTTCATAAGATTCGTCTACTTCAGCCCTTATATAACTTTAGATTTTCGAAAATTGAATTACAATAATATTTGTGAACAGTGATCGTTTGCGAGCCCCTTCAATTTTTTCCTGGTAAAAGGAGTCATTACATAAATGACACAATGATGAAAAAAATCCCTAGGTTAGTAATATAGAGAGTTAAAAGCTGCCTTATTAAATCTAAAATATTCATTTGAAGTTCGGGAGAAGTATATAATATCAAAGTTAAAACAAATTAACACTTTCGTTTATTTAGATTTTCAGGGGTATCGAACCCAGCACCACTCGTTTAACTTGCAAACCCACTATCCACTTGACTACCTTGACGAAAAATATTTTGTAAGTTGATTCGCTACATCAAATCTAGTTGCTAATCAAAAACTTATCATTATATCTAGTGTAAAAATAGCTTCAAAACTTGACTATTATTAGGTTAGCTCCAAGTTGTACTTAACAGCGGACGCTGTATCATGTGACTCTTGAAAATTTTTTCCTTACTTCCAGACCACTTATAAAAAGGTTTTGAGGTGTTTTATTGATACTGGTACACGTCTAGAAACGAAGAAAAAAATTACTTTGAAAAAAAATTTTGATCTGTTTTTTTTTTTCATTTCTGTACATTTTGACAGGTCATAAAAAAAATTTTAATAGTACTGACCAAGTTTTAAAAATATAGTTTATTAGAACTGTTTTCCCTCTAGACCTCCTGTTGAAATGAAGTTTTTCCTGTTGCTGTATAAATAAAAAATTTTGAAATCCAATGTGGCTGAAACAGCGTGAATAAGTGAACTTGAATTTTCACTGATTTTTGGCGGCTCATAAATATTTTTTGAGAATACGCAGAGAATCATCTTTTCTGTATTCGATATAGCTTCAGTCATTCTAAACATTCAGATAATACAATGGGTCTCAAGGCTTTAAATCTTGAGATAATCTGATTTTCGTAGGAGCAAAAATCCTCAAAAACGTTGAAACTTTCTACATCAGTTTCTTCAAGTTTTTGTCAAAGTACGATGATTTTATCGGAAAATGTGTCGAAGAGAGGTCATATTGAAATTTGATTCCGCGTATTATGGGCATTTTTTCATAACGATTCAATCACTTCAACAAAAGTATTAGGGCATTTGTGAAAATTTTCCTAAAAATTTTCTACTACAAACCTGCTGCGCTTTTTTGTGTTTTTCAGTAGATTGTTAAATTGAATAGCGGAACAGAGTAAGACAAGTGTATTACACATTCTGTTAAAATTTCAGTTTGATCGGACCTCCCTATCGCTCATACAACGATTCTTTCTCCATTTTGCCTGCGATTTTTGACATTTTTTTTATAAAATCCCCGAAAAATAGTGAGAATATTCATTCGATCACCGGTACAGTTTAATAATCGTCTTCTACGCAGGAAGTTGACCTATGTACCAATTTTCAGCTTTACAGGTCTTACCCAGGTACCCATACAGCGTTTTTGATGAGAAAAAAAAACGGAAAATCGCATTTTCATCATTTTCGGACCTGAAAAATGAAAATTTATCCCTACCGGGTTAAAAATAGCTAGGGAGATGTAAAATCACACGAGAAAACCGATGAAACAGACTAGAAGTTGATACAAGGAGGCTAGATCGAGATACTCGCTAAAAAGCTTATCTCTATCGAACCATATTAAGGGAACGGCCTAGCGGCCGTCCCTTGATAAGTGCAGGAGGATGTACACGTTTAAAATACATAAAACTTGTTTGGATAGACGGTTATGAGCTGTAAATAACTGCGGAAGTTGATGGTGGTGTGAAGAAAATGTTTTACAGAAACACCTTGTTATCCATAACAGCTGATGCCACAAAAAAAATTGTTCAGGATCTAAGACAAATATTCAGTCCATCTGAGTTTTTCAGTTTGTACTGAGTGGAAAGTGTTTGTAAACATTGAACATTAGGTTATGCTCACTGCCAGGCAATACATGTACGGACGCGAAAAAAACTTATTGGCCTGACCAGTTTTCCAGTATTTCTTATACCTCCGCGCGAATTTCATTACTTTGTCGTTCATTTCTTTGTCGGTTTCGCTGTCACACAAATCAAATTTTACATATGCCACTTTTTATTATTGGTAGTTAATCAAAGAACAAACGAAATTTCTTCACTCACTCACTCACTCACTCACTCACTCACTCACTCACTCACTCACTCACTCACTCACTCACTCACTCACTCACTCACTCACTCACTCACTCACTCACTCACTCACTCACTCACTCACTCACTCACTCACTCACTCACTCACTCACACCCGAACACAGACTGTACGCGATAGCCTGTAATCACGTTTAAGGTGATAGCTTAAATTAGCCTCTTCGTGAATCCAAAAAAATCGTGTTTGGGATTCTAACAAAAAACCGGTACAGTTTCCAAATATGCAACCGGGGTACGTACATACGACAGTTTCGTGGTAAAGTGACGACATTCATGTGAGTCTGGTAATGACTCATTGGGTGTTTGGGTCTGACTGACTGCTATGATGACGCAGAATGGGTTAAATATAGTGTCATTGTATGTAAGGACAGTTAACTATAGTGAGTTGTTCATTTCACTCTAGCATTTCTACATGATCGTAGAATAAAATGTCTTAAAATACAT
>CAXIWR010000371.1:39630-54630 GCA_964036265.1 Daptonema setosum | reverse complement strand
CACAACTCAGATTAAGTTACCCACTTTGAACATCCCTCAGTTTGATGGCAGACATGAAACTTGGAACGAATTTTGGGAAGTGTTTGAAGTGGCGGTTCATAACCGAACAGATATCACGGACGCGGTCAAATTTACTTATCTCATGACTTCGTTGTCGAAAGAAGCAAAGTCGGCAATGGCCGGGTTCAGTATAGGAAGCAAAACTTATCAAGAAGCGATAACATTTTTGAAAACCGAGTATGGTAATGTATCAAGAATGATAAGCAATTTATATACAACACTCAGAAAGTTACCACCCGTTGACTATAAAACACAAAATATGGCCGCACAGTTACGAATGTTTTTGTTAAAAATAGATAATGCTGTGAGACAGTTAAATGCGCATGGACACAAGGTCGACGAGCCAGCCAATCGGCATCTTATGGTGCAAATTTTACAAGAAAAAACTCCACGGTTTGTGTTAACAAAAATGATTGCGCGAAAACCCATACTGTCATTACAAAATAACTCCACCATAGATGAAGATTGGACGGTATCGTCTTTCTGTGTTATATTAAGACAAGTAGTAGACGAAATGGACCAATTAGAAAAAGTTTACGACAAAACAGAAACCCGTTCAAACCAATCATTTCAACGCCAATCTAAGCCGCAATACACACAACCACAGTTCATGAGGCCACAGTATCAACAACGCCAATTTAGACCGCCAATACAAAAACAACAACCCCATTACAATGCAAGGCCACAAAATTACGGTAACGGGTTTAGTCAAAACCAGGGAAATTATTCATTTAACAATCAGTCACAGAACAATAGCGGACCTTCGAACCAAACCCCCCAAAATCTCACACGAAGTACACCAAATAAATACCCATCAACAAATGTTTTTGCCACATCCCAACAATTCTCTAGTACTGGAACGTCCGACCCCCAGATACAAAAATATAGACCACTGTCAAACCCGTCAAGACAGGGACAAAATAATTTTGAAAGTCAATGGCAAAAAAGATGTGCGTTTTGTAACGGAAATCACTATGAAGACAAGTGTAATACGTATGTGACATATAGAGCAAGAGAAGAACTGTGTAATAATAAAGGCTTTTGTCACTCATGTTTGCGGCCTGGTCATTCTCGTATAAAGTGTGCTTCGGGAAAAAGATGTTTTTATTGCGGGACATTCGGGCACCACCAGGCACTATGTCACAATAAAGAGCCACCCCGAGGCAGTAGACCACCCTCCAATAGTAGTCCCCCCAATAATAGAACAAACGTTCAAGTATATACATCCTCACTCGAAAAAGGAGATCAACCACGAGTAAAAGAAACACTGTTACTCACAGCTATAGCCAATATTCAGAATCCCAGATATACCAAAAACAATTGTAATGCACGAGTTATTCTGGACAGTGGGAGCACGGACACATTTATATCAAAAGAACTAGCCCACAAATTAAATTTGCCGTTATATGACAAACAACCAGTCACATTAAATACTTTAGGAAACACAACAACAGATTTCATGTATCATACGCATTTTGTAATCAACACGGCAACGGGTGAGACATATACGTTTCATGCACTTACAGTACCACAAAAAGCCATAGTGGCAGTCAAGAAACTTACTGTGCAACCCGAAGATGTGGCAACGCTGAACGAAATAAAGCAACAGGAGGGAATGGAATTAGCAGATGATCCGAACAAAGATATCGACAGTTGCGATGTACTGGTAGGAGCAGATAACATGTATGAATTAATGAATTTAAATAATCTATATAAATTACCATCAGGTTTATATGCTATACCAACAAAAATTGGTCTGAGTCTCACTGGTACCATCAAAAATGCTACTTTCGAACCATTAACACCAATTTCAATGCATACCAGATCTCACAATATCAAAACCACAGAAATTGTTGAACCCAGTGGAAATAATGGTGATAAGAACAAAGGTCAAACATCAGTCGATATACAGCAATACTGGGAAATGGATCATATGGGAATCGTAGATCAACCATCCATGACGGAAGAAAACCAAAAAGCAGAAAAACATTTTTACGATCATGTCAGTTTGGAACCAGTGACGGAAAATAGTTACAGAGTATCAGTAGCATTACCCTGGATCGAAAAAGACGTTAAACTTCCTTGTAACTATGGTTTGGCATTTAAAAGTTTACGTTCACTATTCATGCGTTTACAAAAAAAACCGGAATTGAAAAAACAATACTGTGCTATATTTCAAGATCAACTAGATAGAGGAATTTTGGAAGTAGTTCAAGACGGTAATGATACAGGTCCCGTTCTACATTATATCCCGCACCATTATGTGGAAACACCTTCCAAAACTACAACGAAAGTAAGGGCAGTCAACAACGCAGCGGCTCGCAACCACCCTGATAACCCAACTCTGAACGACTGTTTGCATACAGGTGAAGTACGACCTACTGAAATACCTCAATTACTAATGTATTTTCGTACAAAAAAGATTGTGGTAATTAGCGATTTAGAGAAATCGTTTTTGATGATTGCATTGAAAAAAGAGGATAGAGATGCAGTTCGAATATTGTGGGTAATAAACCCAGATCTGCCGGTGACAACAAGTAATTTACTGATTCTCAGATTTGCACGAGTACCATTCGGATTGAACTGTAGTCCTTTTCTACTCCAACATGCCATCAAATTCTGTTTACAACAAGAAAACACAGAATTAGCCAAATTAATTGCTAACCGTATTTACGTCGATAATATAATAGTCGGTTTCGACGACGACCAACATTTGAAAGAGTTTTATTATGGCATGAAAAACTTGTTTAATAAATATTCGATGAACATTCGAGAATTTACATCTAACAACAGGTCATTTCGTCAGTCTTTACCGGAAAAAGATTTTACTAACGAAGAAGAGGTTAAAGTATTGGGCATGTCATGGCAAGTGGAAAAAGACATACTGACTTTTGCAAAAAGCACCGAAGTCATGACAACAACTAAACTGACAAAAAGAACCGTTCAAAGTCAGATCGCAAAGGTGTATGACCCGCTTGGACTATTAGTGCCGATAATATTGAATGGAAAATTGTTAATTCAAAAGTTACATCAGCAGAACTATGACTGGGACCAGAAGGTGCCGGACACATTTCATCCAGAGTGGGAAGCAATAAAAAATCAAGTGGCACAGGTACAAGATATTGAATTACCAAGATATATCGGGATGACAAGTACTTGCAGATACCAATTACATTGCTTTGTAGATGCTTCGGATAGAGCATATGCGGCAGCAGCTTATATCCGAATTGAGTATGATAAGAAGGCGGAAGTTCACCTATTAATGGCAAAAAATTCACTGGCACCAAGTTCTCAGAAATTAACAATTCCACGACTAGAATTAATGGCTGTTTTGATTGGATGCAAATTATTATCCTACATACGTGACAACAATGTAATAGAGGGGCACTTTGATTCCATGTTCGTGCATTCAGATTCTCAGATTGTATTATGTTGGATAAAGTCTCCTAAGGCACTTCCAAGATTTGTTGAAAACCGTTTAAAAATTATACGAGCCTGTACAGCTACTTTCCGATATATAGAAACGGACTTGAACCCAGCGGATCTTGCGACACGAGAAGCCAGCGTAGCAGAATTGCGTAATCCAAATCACATCTGGTGGCATGGACCCCCGTTTCTGAAACAAAACAGAGAAAAATGGCCCATAAAAAATTTACCCGACATCGGTCAAGAAGAACTACGAAAGCTAGCCAAAGTAAAGGCAGAAAAAGTTACGCCAATTCATTTATCAGTACTACAAATAGAAAAATTGTCTAACGCCGGAAAAATCAACAGACAGGTGATTCAATTCGAAAGATTTTCTTCCCTGAAGAAAATTTTAAAGACAATGGTGTTTGTATTACGAATGTATGTTAAATGGATCAAGAAACCACAACTGATAGCAAAGGAAAAACCACTCATGAAGAAAGTACGAGAGAATATGATGATCGATCAAGAAGTAAGTGCGGCAGAAATACAGGTAGCCAGATTGGTTTTGGAAAGTCAAGTACAGAATATCGAGTTTCATGAAGAACAAACATTGCTGCATCAAAAAGGAAAAATTAAACAATGGAAAGCGCTGAATCCAATATTTGACGAATTAGAAGTTATCAGAATACAAGGACGATTCCAAAATTCTACCATGCAAAAAAATCAAAAATCACCAATTTTATTACCTAAGGATCATAAGTTTACACAACTCGTTATTATTCATGCACACGAACAAGTCAATCATGCAGGTGTGAACCAAACCTTAGCAAAACTGCAGGAAAGAAATTGGATTTTTAGTGGTAGAAGTCAAGTAAAAAAGTACATCAAGAACTGTGTAAAATGTCGAAAAAATTTTGGAGGCGCATATTTTTTACCACCGTTCCCTCCCTATCCAGCGAACAGGTTGATACAGCAGCCACCATTCACGGATGTAGGAATAGATATTGCAGGACCATTTCATATACAAGGAGAGAATGGACCAGAAAAAAGATGGTACTGTCTAGTCACATGCTTAATCGTGAGAGCCGTACATTTGGAAGTTTTACATGATTTATCAGCAAAGTCATTTTTAGCAGCCATCAGACGATTCATAGCCAGAAGAGGCACACCACATTTTATTCTGAGTGATAATGGAACTCAAATAGTACTTACAGAAAAAATAATCCGGTCAGAAATCGTTAACCCCACTACAAATGATACTATTTGGTCATATACAAGTAATCAAGGTATTAACTGGAAATTTGTAACAGCTTTTAGTCCGTTTGCAGGAGGAATTTATGAATCAATGATCAAAATAACCAAAAAATCTCTAAAAGGAGCATTATCAGTTACCCGAATACGTCTAACATCGGAAGAATTTCGGACAGTAATTACGGAAGTAGAAGCAGTTGTTAATTCGCGACCAATAACATACGTGGATTCAGAACCACAGGCATTGACTCCATTAAGACCAGTAGATTTTTTATTACCATTCAAATCCTCTAATTTTGATATTAAACAAACCGATTTCGATCCCGACGACCCAGATTACATGCAAGCAAGAAGTACACAAGCTCAATTAGTAGGAAATTGGCAAATTCAGCAAGCTTTATTAAATGAGTTCTGGCAAAGATGGCGTACAGAATACTTACCAATACTTCGGAATCGATACCAAGTTGATCACACTCAGAATAAAATACATGCACCCGAGGCACCAGCTGCCGGAGATGTAGTACTTGTTCATCATGAAACATTACCACGAGGTACATGGCAGATAGGAAGGGTCACCAAATTGCTTTACACAGACGAAGATGAGGCAAAAGCCGCAATAGTACAATTACCAAATAAAAAAGTAATAAACAGACCTGTTAAACTGTTGTACCCATTTGAAACATCTAGTCGCACGCAACAAGTTGAAAAACGAGTAGAAGACAAAGAACCAGTGGTGGTTCAAAAGGTACCAGTGCGACGATCATTACGATTACAGGGTATACCGGTAATAACAATAATAGCTTGTTTATTGAACATGATGCTTCAACCCGTTCAAACCGTAGATAACAGATGTTATATTCGAAATCAAGAGATACAATTTATACCAATCAAAGGATGGATTGCCTGCTATAATAGAGTAAATTTATCATTAGAATGTTTTTCCACCCAAAAACAAGAAAACGGTCAGTTTATGTGCGGAAAATTTAATTTTACCATTAACTGTCAACCTGAAGGCGCGTACACAGTGCAACATCTATATTTTCCAAAAACAAACATAAAAGATACCTGTTCCGTAACTTGCTCAAATTACACTACATATATCGGAATTGAAGCAGAAATGGCAGAGTCAGACACAATTTCGTTTGAATCATCATTAAATTTTGGTTCATTACAGAAAATTAAAGAAAAATGGGAAAAATTCATGGACAAGTTGAATGTTCCTACGTTTCTTGAATACTCAAAAACTATTAAAAACACTATGAAGGATCAAAATAAAGTTAATAAATACCATTTAAACCAAGAGTTTCAAAGAAACCTACAAAATTTGAAAACAGAGTTTCAACAAAAACAGACAGATTTTTTGCAAAGCATCAATCAAGCCGAGCTCAGAACACACCAAATTATTTTTAATTACCCAACAACAACAACGCCATTAACAACAACAACATTACTTTTAACAGAACCTGTAACAACTACAACAACAACGCCATTCACAACAACAACATTACTTTTAACAGAACATGTAACAACTACAACAACAACGCCAATTACAACAACATTACTTTTAACAGAACCTGTAACAACTACAACAACAACGCCATTCACAACAACAACATTACTTTTAACAGAACATGTAACAACTACAACAACAACGCCAATTACAACAACATTACTTTTAACAGAACCTGTAACAACTACAACAACAACGCCATTCACAACAACAACATTACTTTTAACAGAACCTGTAACAACTACAACAACCACGCCAATCACATCAACAACAACAACAACAACAACAACAACAACAACAACAACAACAACAACAACAACAACAACAACAACAACAACAACAACAACGCCAATCACATCAACAACAACAACAACAACAACAACAACAACAACAACAACTACTACTACAACAACATTACCTTTAACAGAACTTTTAACAACAACAACAATCACATACCCTAATATTCCGTCAACAACGTCAACAATGAGGCCAGCAACAACAATGAGGTTAACCACTATTATTCCAGAAACAACCTCATCCATTTTTAGAACCAGTTTACCAACAACCACAGAAACAACCACACCAGTGAACACCACAATCTTGACACAAACTACAATAATCTCATCAACCGTAACCACAACTCAGTTACCCAGTACAGAAATACCTACAAGTCTGGTGACTCAAAAAATTAAGTTCACTACTATAGACGTAGAAGAGAACGGATATGTTCAGTTCATTACAGCCAACAATAATTTCCATCATGAAATTTATGTCCAAGTACGGTTCCAAATGTTTAAAGACACGGGCCCACTAATATTCATTACACCGCCGCAAAATGTTTCATTTAGTCACATATTGATCTATATGAGGGGCCATGTCATATGGGTCGATGTGGAAACAGACCACGAGCATCTTCAACGTGTAACTGTTTTACACGAAGATACCAAATGGTATGAACTCAACTTAAGTATCTATCAACGTAAGATTTACATAAATGTAAACCATCATCAATATACAGAAATTACCTTTGAAGATCCATCATATGAGTTAAGTCTGAACGGAAGCCAAGTATATATAATGGGCATCCCAGAAAACATTACGTTACCGGATGACTCAATGACAAGCAGTACGTTAACTGGGAATTTACAAAAAGTTATTTTAAACGGCGAAATTTTCGAAAATTTGTTGCAACCAGATTTGCAAAATAAGAACATTCAACAACATATCATTGAACCTTGCAATCACAAAGTTTGTGATAAAAATGCATATTGCATACCACATTTCGATAATTATAAGTGTTTATGCCCCGAAGGACGTTTTAACAAAAATTGTACTATAGAAACAGAACAACATAAAGCATACAGGGTTTTTGAAAATGGTTCAGAATATTACAATTTAGTTTATGAACCTAAATTTTCCCAGGAAAATAATGGCTATGAAATAAGTATAAAAACCGTCAAATCCAATCAACTTTTATTATTTGAATCAAAACGAGTTCAAAACAGTTCCGAATATTTCGGGTTAGGAATACAGAATGGAAGAGTAGTCGGCACAGTCAAGTTCAGAACTGAGTTACGAAGCCACGAAATTTCCACTAAACTAAATGTAGCCGATAACAAGTGGCATTATATTCAATATGTGCGCTTCGGAACGTACATATCACTCAGAGTCGATGAAGAAGTCATTCATATTCAAATTAACTCAAAAATCGCCAGTATCAATACAGATGGTCGAGTCTACCTAGGAAATTTTAATTATATACCTCATCAGGCTCCGGCAGCGTTCAAAGAATCTTACCAAGGATGTTTAACTAATCTCTCATTAAATTATAACACAGTGGACATAATTGCGCAATCAATCATACCAACAGAATACGATTTATGTGATGATATACTTGAATCAAATGCAGATGTGGTCATTCAGGTTGCAGCAACAGCAGCAGCCACATGGCTTACAAAACATAAGCGATCTACAAATCTAATTGTTGTATTTATGTTAGTAACTATCATGATCAAGGGAGCAACAGCTACTAAATCAAACCACGGAAACATTGACTCTCCACTACCAGAAGCACAAAAATTCTCGGAATGTAATATTACCACTGAAAAAGAATTTGAAATGCTCAAATCAGAAAAGTGCGTAAACCAAGGATATGTAATCTATAAAAGAGAAAATGGATTACTCTGTTGGAATGTAAAAAAGTGTCCAGAAGAGCAACATCTGAAACTTGACGGAAATTGTGGTCCGAAATGTCCATGCGATAAAAACTATACACACTGTTTTACGAGTGATAGTAAACCAGAAATAGTTTCCCCGATACTCATCAGACAGATTATGGAAAATAGCAAACCAGAATATTGTTCTTTACAACCATCTCCAAACTGTGCGTTTGAACCTACTTACGTTACAATACCATTTATAGTATTACTAAACTCAACAGAGGTTTTTGTTCGAAATTTACGTATCGTCGTAGAAAAACGAGTTTCAAAAGACAATTTTGAATGTGTAGGAACAGGACGACGAACCGGAGAACCATATTTTTGTCAAACACACGGACCATGTGCAGAAACGGGAACTCAATTGTGTTACAAAAATCATTTTGAAACCGCATATTACTTATCAGATAACCAAGAAAAGTTACCTATTGCAGCATATGGTTACAAGTCGGATGTTCCAGTATATACTCATAAATCTAAAGAACCGCTAGAAAATCACTTATGCATTACGTGTCATATAAGGTGCGTGAAAGGAGGAATCACCATTACGGTACAGGAAGGGACATCAGTAGTACAAATTTGCAGTCAACCGCAGTGTTTTACTACGTCTTTTCCAAAAGAACCTACATTTACATTTTTACTCGACCCAGAAATTGTAATCAATGAATATAAAGTTCATGTAGTAGCATGGAAAAATGGTATGAAACTTTACGCTGGATCTCAAAAATGCGAAGCCCAACCTTTTTGCGAACAACTTCATGGTGTAAACATGGCACGTTTATCTAACCCTCAATGTGCTCCAAAAATAGCAATAGCACTCATTTTTGTAATGATCTATTTTTCAACAATGACTTTATACGTTGCAGCGAAAACAATATACGTCATCATGAAATGTAGTCAGTACGGATGTAAATCATGCCTATGCTGCTGCCGAAGTTTGAAAAAACTGACACACGTAATATACAGACTAATGTATAGAAAAATATATTTCCCAGTTTCAAAATTATTCAATCAATTAATGAAGAACGAAGAAGAGGAGGAAATAATGTTAACTGAACATACTAATGACATAAACAACCAAGAGGACGGCACTTATGTAAAACCAAAAAGTCGATCAAAAATCTCAACTAAATTTAGACTTTCCAAATTATTAGCAGTGGTATTTGTAATTGCACAAATCAGCATACAAAAAGGTGAAACTTGCTCGGAGGTAACAACACTGATGGCTTCAAAAGAATCATGCATA
This sequence comes from Daptonema setosum, assembly GCA_964036265.1. Classification (NCBI taxonomy): domain Eukaryota; kingdom Metazoa; phylum Nematoda; class Chromadorea; order Monhysterida; family Xyalidae; genus Daptonema; species Daptonema setosum. The sequence continues at coordinate 44,939 of CAXIWR010000371.1, read as the reverse complement.
AGCGACCCAGAAAATAAGGAAGGGATGATTTGTCACATTAAAAAAGTAACAGAACTAACATTGGCACCACAGGGCCAAAAGGCTTGTTTATTATTTACAAATCAAGAAGACGCACCACTAGGAACATTAACAGTAGATGTTAATAAAATATCTTTGAAATGCACGAAACGGCACATGTATTACACACATTCATTTCGTATGAATACAGCTAGTGTACAACGGTGTTGGAACGCAGGTCTATGCTATGGAACGAAGTGTGAAGAAATGAGAGTAACGGATGAAATCAAAGAACTTAGTTTAGACATAATGACATTGCCGGGATATAGCTATTGTATTGATGGTGCACCCGCTTTTGGATGTTTTCATAAAGGAACATGTATATTTTATCGAACATACGCGATTTCGACCTCACCCAACAATTACACAGTATTTGATTGTTCTTCTTGGTGGTATGAGGTTGAGTTAAGTATTCATTTAATTCAAAATGATAAGGATATTCATCAGTTGATTCAGTTAAGACCAGAAGTAACGGAAGAATGGAATGGGATACAGTTCGGATTGAAATCGATTACGGCGCCACCGTCATTCGTTTTCAATCATAAATTTATTACAGACGGTCAAAGAATAGCTTTGACGACAGCAAGTAATCCAGGAGAAGGTAAATCAGGAGAAATTGGTATGTTGCAATGCGAAAATTCAAAGTTCTCGTCTTGCCAGCTGACAAAAGATTCTTGTACATGTCAAACACGAGGTCAAGCTGCACACTGTCTATGCGACCAAATAAACGTAGAAAGCATTATGCAAGATCCACAAAAAATATTACCACTAAAAACAGGCACCATGCTCATAATACCAGAAATAATAGACAGGGATCCAACTGTATCAGTATCATGGACTGCAAATACAATGTTGGGATTACAAATTGATACGGAAAACATGATCATTAGAACAAAAACAGAGATAAATAGATGTGCGTTGAAAGTGACATCAGTCTCTGGATGTGCACAATGTCGTATCGGAGCACAAGTAACAACAGAATGCAAAAGTGACCATAGTGAAACAGTGGCGCATATTGTTTGTAAAGAGGTCATGTTTAGTACAAAATGTAGTCCAGCAGGCGTTGAGGACACACAGGTAGTTCACTGGACCACATCTCAAGTATCAGAGATATGTAAGGTTAAATGTAATGGCGGGACATCAAGTGTAGAAATAACAGCACAACTAGCAATAATAGCAACACAAAAAACAAGTGAAGTAACTGAAGTATCAAACCCCATTTGGATTAATGAAGGATTAGGATTCAACTCGTCTATATTTACAAGTTTTGGAAACATGATAGGGTCAGTTTTCAATTGGTTTTCCTTTGGATGGATCGAAAAAATAGTCATCTTTGCTGTTGCCATTGGATGTGGTATACTAACCATTATTCTATTACCACAAATTCTAACTTGTTTTCAGGCGGTATTTAGTTTAATTAGGAAATCATACTCCAAAAATGTCAAAAAATCTGTTTGAAAATCTGTCCAAAATTATTATATACCACGTTCATTATTACCTAATGATCATAATATCATTGAATAACCAATCATTAATAGCTTACAGACAGTCAATAGTAATTACTCAAATAGCGATGTCGGAACCGAACGCGATAACATGGGAGGAGATTGAGACAACACCGTTAGATGACGAAAACATGGATGCAACGTCCTTTACTCTAGACTCTATCGACCAGCTTGCACAGGAGGCCATTGAAGAAGAGTTGGACAGAAGAACGATCGGAATGCTAGACAAAGTCGTAGAGCTGGTGAAGAAGGGTGAAAAGCGGCCGTGGGAGATATTTGCGGAGACAGAAGAGAAACGTAAGGACAACGAGGATGTCGTACCGGAAGTAGAGCAGTTGAGAGACGATAAGGACGACGCGACAGAAGAGGTTACGCAACGGAAGGAGATCACTAGTGAAGAAAAGGACCAGTTAAACCCCGACCATTACGAAACCCAGCAAGATGATCAGATGGAAACAGAAGAACAACAAACTGAGGAAATAATCGACCACGATTCGGAAGACGATAAGCCGTATACCCCAACTGGAAAACTCAGCCCGGTGCTAGTAACAGGTGAGACAACACCCGTGTCAGCCACCAGTCCGTCAATATCGACCTGTGACGAAACAGAAGATATGTCAGCGACAACGAAGAGGAAGAAAAGAGGGATACGCAGAAAAAGAAAATCGATTGAACTTCAAAACGACGACAGTCTACATCAGCCAGAAAACGAACAAACCGAGCAGAAAAAGAAAAAGAAGAAGAAGAAGAACGAAGGCAAACCATCAGTGGACGAAAGCAACCAGAGAGCGCCCGTCGAACATCAGCCAAGAGCTTGGAACCCAGCATATGGAAAACCAGAACCTCTGGTAGTGGTGACTCATGTCAACGATACAACCGCGGCGGCGAAGTTGGAGCCATCACATGCGCACACAGGCATTGCATGGTTCGCAGAAAAAGGCATCAAGGTCGATAGTGAAACCATTTTCACGTTAAAACTCGGATATGACAGTCTACAAGCCGTATTCCAATACCGGTTACGGAAGGAGGTTCGAAGTCGGATGTTCAATCACAAAAACCCAGAGTTATACCTGAGAGAAAAACCGACGAAACGAGATAGTATCCGCCAGTGGATAAACATAGATGATCAACTAATCGTCCAGGAAACCACACCAAGACCAGGTCATCAAGATGACGTCACAAAGGTAACTCCCCATTGGCTGACGAAGCGAATACAGAAATTGGGTGTGTTCAAACCTTGGGCGAACGAGAACGGGAAGAACCTGGCGTTCCACTCATCCATCAAACCGTTCTCCGTTGAAAACGAGACATCAGATGATGATAGTGAGCAGGAGGACAACTTTGGATGGGACGAACCAGTTCGTATACGATATCCGAGAAAAGATGATGAACGGGAAGAACGAGATCGGTTGGGAAACTTGCCATATCCGGTGCAAGAAATTTTAACCAGAAGAATACAGTCACAGAAGAAACAACACCATAACACTTTCCTCACGAACGTCTACATGTGCGAAGTAGCCGTAATAACAGGCAAAGGCATGAATGCCGAGTGTAAAAACGCCTTCACAGTACATGACGCGCAGATATTCGACCCGATGGCAGTGGCTTTTTGGAATCAACCATCGATCTCAGAGCGATGTCAGAGTAAGAAACAGTCAAGTGCGATTGCTGTCGAACTTGAGACGTTCTGCCGATTTAGCGACTACGCTACGAACAATGAAACACGCAAAGATGTATCGGAAACAGTTATAACCTCCGAATGGGATCTCGACGTATGTAACCTCGTGATGAAAATTACAACGAACCAGACGAACCCAAACAGAGCTCTCAAGTGGAAACCGATGGCCATCGTGGAAGTCGTTTTCACCAACAAAACCACAGGAGAGCAAATATTACATCCGCTAATGGCTCACGTGAAGCACGTTAACGTAGATAACACCGATCCACCTCAGCGACAACTAATATTCGACGAAAAAGGAAGTTTTCATGTCATCGGAAAATCTATCCCAACTGACGATAATATCACTACCACGATTCGGTTGTCGACAGGTGAAGCCCAGTACAAACGACAACGAGATAAACTACAGAAGTTATGGCGTCGAACACATATGGAACAACCCAACGAATACGACGAGAAACTGCTGCTAGCATACTTCAGCCGTATGAAACACACCAAACCAGTAAATTTGGTTTTCCATGACGGAGACGAGAAACCGTTGCGTGAAAAACTGAACGAAGAACAGTTCAACATCTTGGTGGAACTGATTGATCCAACAGAACCATTGAACCTAGTGATCGGACCAGGCGGCTCAGGCAAATCAACGTTGATATGTGCCATGATTGAAACAATGCTGAAACGAAACGAATCGAGAATCTTGCTTGTATGCCACAGTAACAACGCCGCAGACTCGTTGATGGAGAAGATGCAGCACGTATGGAAAGGCCTTCAGGAGGTAGACAACACCAAGCGCAAGTGGGCAGTGAACAAAAAGTGCGTTATGCGCCACTACCCAACATCCAGAGTGAACTGCGGACTGGCTCCATTTTACGCAAACTCGCCAGCAGCGGCGGTAGAATCACTCGAATCCAAAGATGCAGTGAAGTGGAGAGATGAACGAGACAAGCTGCGTCACCAAATACTGCAGGAGTTTCGGTTGGAGAAGAAAAAATTCACCCAACAAGAAGTCTTTCGCAAGATCAGACGCATTGCTGAACTCGATAAGGACTTGATGAAAAAAGCAATCAGTACGAAAAATCCAAGTGTGATCATAACCACAGTCGCTTCCATGGACGATAGAGTGCTGCAGGACAACTCATTCATGCATGTCATCGTAGATGAAGGCAGTATGTTAACGCGATCCGACCTGTGCAACATCGCTCTGAAGCTGGAACCGAACCCGATGCGTCAGACAACGATGACGGTGTTTGGTGATCACCACCAGCTCGCACCCACCAACCATTTACCAACCAACCATCCCATGTTCCACTACGCAGAGATCAGCGCACTCGAGCAGCTGATCCAAACGGACGTCGCACCTTGGTTCGCAATGCAGAACAATTATCGTAGTAACCCGACAATCACCGCGATGGTCAGTGCCATCTTCTACGACAACCGGCTGACGAGCAAAGTGGGACATGAGCACGACGTCCAACAAATCATCCCATCATGGAACAGAGCCCCCATCATGGTTGTGTCCATCGACTCCCCGGATTCCGCAGCCGGCCGATCGTTTGAAAACTGGGGGGAGGTGGAGGCAGTCAAGAAGATCCTTTATCACTTCAATCAGAACGGTGTTCAAAGACAGAGAATAACTGTGATGAGCCCCTACGTCGGACAGGTGCAACTCCTCGAATCCCAGAGCATCGAGGCCAGCACGTGCGACGCGTACCAGGGTCGGGAGAATGACATCGTTGTCGTATCGATGACTCGGGCCCCTCGAAAGCCAGAAGAAATGGCCTTTTATAAAAAGAGCCGAATGTGCGTGACTTGCACCCGGGCCAGAAAACTAATGATTTTGATGGCGCACCCCGCCCTGATCCAAAATCATACGGAGATGTCGATGATTGCGGAGTGGGCCAGTCGGCACGGCAACTTCATCGACGAGAAGCAATTGGAGGCGGTCCTCCACTCAATGAAGCCCAGCCATTAATGGAACAACAACGTCGTAGCAGAACAACATCGTTATAACACTTCATCATAACACTTCATCAGGCAGTGGATGAGCTCCCAACCCCAGCAAACATCAT
>CAXIWR010000371.1:0-30000 GCA_964036265.1 Daptonema setosum | reverse complement strand
TGCTCTACTGTTCTTTTATGGCAATGTATTCTGTGGCAAACGTTTAGGATCTGTGGCTTTTAGTCTAACCTTTTGCGTTTTTCTTTACAAACAAGTGCTTTGGTAGGAAAGAATTTTGACTTATTCTTAAATTTTCACCGTTGAATTTAGTGAATTTCAATCTCTGATTTTCATGTGATACCTTGAATTGTGTGTATCTGTTGTGCCTTTGAGTTACGCAGCAACGAGTATCCGTTATGAAGTGTCAATAAAGATTTTATGTTATACTTTTGTATCTTATGAACTGCAGCAGGATAAAATTAAAATTAAATATAATTTGTTCCTTAACAGATTCCACAGCCTCTGTAGTGCGCCGTACGATGATAAACATTGAAATCTCATGACCTCTCTCTTTCGACCTGGCAAACTTCTGTTAGGATATGCTTCTTTAATTGATTTACATGATTCACCAAGAAAAATTCATTAAGTTTGTTTTGAACCATGGAACAATTTTTATGCTATCCTCAAGTTCGCTTACCCATTTCAGCGTCATCTTTAGATCAGCATCCGTTGTGTCAATATGAAGTCGAGAGCTTGGTACATCGCACCGGGTGATTCTTATTAATTGCTCGGCTGTTCTAACAAACAGTCATCCTACAACCGTACGTTATCAATATGAAATGTCATCTCTAATAAATAATTTCGCATGTGAAAACCTATATGAAAAGTTCTTCAAATTTTCCACATTTACTGTATCTAAACAACGAGACAAGTAGACAACCCTGTACTGTGGTTAAGCGTGCAACAAATTGATGTGCAAATAATAGGATGTGGTCTCTATTTTTTCACAGTGACCTGAAAGGTCTGAGTGGAATAAATAACTGGTCAAATATGTACATAAGGTACGTTATGTAGCTTATTGTATGGTAGATAAGATGCTCTTTACACTTCAGATAATACAAGGGTGGGTGAACAAGCGATGCTCTTGAAGAATTCAGGGCTCTATGTATGTGTATGATTGCTGGAGTGTTTGATTTGTACGTCGATTGATTCATTGATTGATTGATTGATTGATTGATTGATTGATTGATTGATTGATTGCTATATTCATAGTTTCAAGAGCGCAATTATAGCATTATCAGTTGTATAGGAGATTAATCTGAAACTCATCAGTTCTTGTATGTATGTACCTATGACTTTGGCTTATGCATCACTGGTCACTCTCGGTATACTGTAGGTAGTCGGCTAAACAATCACATCATGATTCAGGAAACAATCACAAAAAGAACCCAACCGATTTGTAGATTTGAGATTTGTGAATTTCTTCAAGATTGTTCCCCCAATAAAGCCAGCTGTAGTCGAGACCTGCATTCAAATGTTATTTCCCATGCCCCACTAAGCACCACTCAAGCACTCAGCCAATAATCATTGATCATGACGCACTTTTTACCAAAACAAGACTGCGCTCGTTACATGTGGTTTGATAAGACATATTGCAACATGCGACATCAAACGAAACACCGCACAACAACGTGTTACTTTTTTACTTTGATTTGATCACAATGGGATAGAATGTATTCACTCAGTCGCTCTCCTCACTCACTCACTTACTCACTCACTCACTCTCCTCACTCACTCACTCACTCACTCACTCACTCACTCACTCACTCACTCACTCACTCACTCACTCACTCACGAAACGGTGAACGGGAATACAATAAATTTGCAACAAAATTGACAAAATGTGGTAGGCGTTTTTCCTTTGACGAACGCGATCGATTATCGCGGCCCCATAAACTCCTCGATTACCATGAAATCGTTAGAATCAGCGATCCTTAAAAATCGCAACATTAAAAGATTTACGATAATGAGTTTGCGAGAAATGGTACCGAAATCGCACGGTATGTCAATGGCGAGTCCACAATACAGGAACGACTGAGTGTGAGTGAATGAGTGAGTGAGTGAGTGAGTGAGTGAGTGAGTGAGTGAGTGAGTGAGTGAGTGAGTGAGTGAGTGAGTGAGTGAGTGAGTGAGTGAGTGAGTGAGTGAGTGAGTGAGTGAGTGAGTGAGTGAGTGAGTGAGTGAGTGAGTGAGTGAGTGAGTGAGTGAGTGAGTGAGTGAGTGAGTGAGTGAGTGAGTGAGTGAGTGAGTGAGTGAGTGAGTGAGTGAGTGAGTGAGTGAGTGAGTGAGTGAGTGAGTGAGTGAGTGAGTGAGTGAGTGAGTGAGTGAGTGAGTGAGTGAGTGAGTGAGTGAGTGAGTGAGTGAGTGAGTGAGTGAGTGAGTGAGTGAGTGAGTGAGTGAGTGAGTGAGTGAGTGAGTGAGTGAGTGAGTGAGTGAGTGAGTGAGTGAGTGAGTGAGTGAGTGAGTGAGTGAGTGAGTGAGTGAGTGAGTGAGTGAGTGAGTGAGTGAGTTGAAAACTTTTTCTCAATCGAAACTCGCCCATCAATTATCTACTTCGCATTTCATCCTTTATGATTTAAAAATCTAAACGACCACAAGAAATCATTCGTCATCTCAGCGGGAGACGGCCATAAAATCAAACGCTGATCACGAAACGATCAAAAACACGAGAATGCAACTTTTTAATGCGCGTATAATGGGCATTAAATAGACAGGTGACAGGTGTTCGACCCATTTTTTTCTTTGTAGTCTGTTCACAAGTTATCCGTGTTGTTTTGTATTGTTGTTATTTTTAAGTATATTTTTTGTGAGTACATTTTACAACTTCACAGAACAGAATTTTTTTTCGAAAGTTTCTTAATGCGGTTGATTTTTTCAGTTTCCGTTTTTCTGTTCCTCCTCACCCCATAGTGAAAACATTCGAGGGTGAAATGTTTGTTCATGACAACAAATTTGTTAAACAGTGAGTCTTCAATTTTATTCGATATCTGACATTCTCATTGTGACTTCGTCAAAATCTGGAGAATGAAAACAGCAAAAAAGCACATCAATTCAAGACTGAACTCAGTAGAAAAAACGTACGCATCATGTCCAATGTGTTTTTTGGGTTCTCATGCAAATGAGACAACCACATTATCACAAAAAATAAAATGCGTTTTATGCAAATTAGTCCCGTGATAATCTGGACACAATTGTCGCAAACTGGGTAACCAAGATAAATCTAAGATCGATTGATACACTAGCGGACGAGGGAATAATGAAAAGGTGCAAGTGGAATTCCCCCTCTTTGGTAATTTCAAAATGTATAAATTGTTTATTACAGTAGATAAAATGGTCTGAAAACTGCTGATTCCTCTTTCTTTGATGAAATTTCACTACCCTTGGAAGATTGGCTTGTCCGTCAGTTAGTTACTCTACCTTCAAACGGATCACCTTTTTGTATGTACGATCCACAACTGAAATTCACTCTTTTTGCAAACAAATTGGAGTTCATTCTAGCAGTTTTCCCTTCTGGAGGAGGACTCCCTTTTTTTCTATAAACTCGTCCGCTCATACTGAGTCTGAAAAAGCTTAAGGCTTATTGGATTTTTGATATATTCGATAAAGAGGTCTTAACATTATGCAAAGCGGCTAATCGTTGGGCTTTGTTTCTTTTTTCTGAGGATTTGTGTCAGCATCAAGTGGTCGTATACCCTCAGGATGGGTTGAACCGTAATCTTGATATACTGGCAGACAACCAAATCTTTTAAAGGGTTGGAAACTTTATTTAAAGTGAGGAATTAGTTTTAAAGTTTTAAAGTTTTAAAGTTACTTTATCTGCACCTTAACGAACGAAATCCTACTCTTTGAGACTACCAGAGAAAGATCAAATACCACTCAGTGTATTGATGGATTTCTATTTAGAAGAAACAGCTGGTCAGCTAAAATAAGTTTAGTTCCTTATAGTTCACTATAAAAAAATTATTTAGTTTACTATAATTTCCTATGAAAAATGATTTAGTAAACTACTGTTCACTATGAATGTACTTCATTTTTATTCCTTGCATTCATACTTAACTCGTCGTCACGGTGCGGAAAGTACTGCGCTCATGCGCACCCTGACTATAATGAAGAATATTTTCAAGTTTATTCAACAATACCTTACATTATGGATCACACCTGTCAAACAGATATCCTCCTTACTATGTTTCATCCCCCATATTGTTTATGATAATAGTTTTCATAACCACGTAAGCCATTTCCCAGCAGGATACGACATACGGTATGCCATAGCCCGCGGGATCCAGATATCGACATTATGACATAACTCATGCATTATCAGCACATCATTATATCATCCGTGCACTGGCGGATGAGCCGATTCTCAAAGTGGGGAATCGGCAGTTTTCAGATCATTTTACCTAAAACCTTAGGAAACAAACTCTACTTATTGAATTCGCCAAAGAGGAGGGGGAATTCCACTTTTCCCACCCCCTTCTCGTCCGCTAGTGATTATATCATCCATAAGCCATCCAACATCTTCCGTTTCCTGTGCCACTCCCCCCCCCCGCGGTGATCGGATCAATTCGTGACATCAAACAATTACGATACACATAACGATCTGATTATTATGCGGAGGCTTTGTTCCGATCCGATCCGTATGGTCGAAGGATGGTCTTTTACGATACTACCGTATGTACCTAGACAATAATAATGGTATGACACACAGGCTAGATGGGTTGGCATGATGTAATAGAGGTCTTCTTTGTTGGAAGAAAACTGTACCGTAAGTCAAAGTATAGCGGATACTTTGTTCAATCCGACCCGTATAGTCTATAGAGATGGTCTTCTACCACTAGCGGACAGAAGGGGAGGGAAAAGTCAAATTTCCCCCTCTTGGCGGTTTCAACAAGTTGAATTTGTTCCCTAAGGTATAGGTAAAATGACCTGAAAACTGCCAATTCCCCTCTCTTTTGCGAAATTCCCCTCCCTTGGGAGGATTAGCTTGTACGCCAGTGGATCCGACCCGTATAGTTATAGTCCGATGGGATGGTATTCTACGATACTGTGGATCTGGACAATGATAATGGTATGGCATACTGTACATGCTAAATGGGTTGTAATGAACATCTTCTTTGTTGGAAGTATACTAATGTACCGTACCGGACGTCGAAGGAGCAAAGCACTTGACCTCAATAGAATGAGTATTATCAAATGTTTTTTCCTGAGGCAAAACACTTCATTTCGGACTGTTTTTATAGTTAGCAGCAACTGAGAAGTGGTAATGTAACACTTCAGTGAGCAGTTGGTCAATGTGATAGCCAATAAACGTAGATCTTGCACGCAAACGCAACGCGACCCAGCTAAAATCACTCTGTTTCACAGGAACAATAGTAAGTCAGTAAATTTTGAACTGTCAGGTGATGGCAAGTCAATCTACCTAAGCGATTTGAGTCAGTCAATCGAGTCATCAGTGAATCAAGTCAATCAAGAACAAACGGGAGCAGTCAGTCACTTCACTATTCATCATGTACATAATGTTGTAGTATAACATTCTTTGATACATGAATGAATGAATCGGTTCATTTCCAAAAATTCATCAATCAGTTAACAGATCAGTCAGTCAATAATCAGTTCAGTCAATCACTGACACCTGCCACTCCCCAATCACTAATGACAGTCATATTCAATCAGTCAGTCAATCAATCAATTGAAACCAGTCAGTCAGCCAGTAATTATGATACCAGTCACCAGATAACCACAAATACCTGTTGTTGATGTACATTGCCCGATGAAACGTGAATGAATGGTTGGGGCCAACTATCTATCAAAACCACTATATATCATAATAGTTTTGTGCAACTATATATCAGATTTACCCCATGACCACTATCTATCAACCGCAGTAGACCACTATCTATCAGGACAACTATCTATCATCGGATATTTCTTATCACCACAATATATCATCACCACAAGTATATATCACCAGCATGTTATGTAACGGTATCCGTTTACACGCAGAACAAATTTGTCATTAGTTGTTTCTTGTTATTTTACATACCCCATGTACATATTTACCATTACATAAGTACCACACAAAATGTATGCCCTAATATGTAATATGTAATATGTAAGTACAACCAATCAATATCGACTGACCGAGTCATCGGCTGACTGACTGACTGACATATTTAGGGACTGAATATTTGACTGACATAAATGATATTAGAAGAGGGGGGAATCGGCAAAAAATATACCGTTTTATCTACACCATAAGGAGCAAACTATATCTTTTAAGAACGCCAAAGAGTGGTGAATTCCACTTCTCCCACGCTGGTGTACGTATGTATATTGATCTTAAACTTGAAACCAAGAGCCATTGGTCCGCATATAACGATAGTGAAACCAAGTGAGTTGATCATTATGATAGTTGATACGATGTTTGAGGTCTGTCTTTGTGCTTCCTCAAGGTCGAACGCTTCAGAACGCCTAACCGTCCTTACACTTGCGAACGAGCTAATCCTTCAAAGGGAGGGGAATTTCGTCTAAGAGGGGGAATCGGCAGTTTTCAGGCCATTTTACCTACACCTAAGGGAACAAATTAAAAGTTTTTTAAAACGCCAAAGAGGGGGGAATTCCACTTTTCCCTCCCCTTCTCGTCCGCTAGTGCGTCCTTACTCCTTATTATGCAACCGTTCTCAACGAGGACCTAACATGGAAAATGAGTAAAAACAATACGGCGATGCCTGATAGAAGTCCCATGTAAATCAAAAGAAGATAGTGTGACTTATATTATACAGTCATTTTATTTATATTTTATTTCACGATGCATTAATTGTTTACCGAGGAGGGCGCGAATAAATGAATCAATTAATCGCTTTTGCGTTAATTTACAGTTCACATGACACATAAGCTGATGACAAGTGTGTTATGCGTGTAAACAGATACCGTTGCATAACATGCTGGTGTTATATTCTGCTAGTGATGATATATTGTGGTCATAAGAAATATACGGTGATAGATAGTTGTCCTGATAGATAGTGGTCTACTGCGGTTGATAGATAGTAGTCTTGATAGATAGTGGGACGGATACAAAATGATAGATAGTTGTCTTGATAGATAGTTGGCCCTAATCTGAATGAATCCATTCAATGCCTAAGATCAGCACCTGAGGGTCTAATTGGATTATCAAGTGCTTAACGCGGAGGAGCAAAAAATACTAAAGACCGGGGAACTTTCCTTGCAATGGAGAATCAGGTTTTATGATCTTTTTCATTCAGTTTTGAGTAATGATTTCTATGTTTTTATAACTCAAGAAGAATCGTATGATTCCGGATGGTTTCTCGTCCGCCAGGTACCAGAACCATGCCATTATCAGTACCATCGAGCATGGAGATCACGAAAACATGTATCATGCTTGAGTGGATGCATTGAATCGATGATGTGATAATCGGTTGCTCATTATTGGTGGAATGTTAATTGGTGCTTGTCGTCGTGTTGTTAGTCTGGCTGGAGTTCTGTTTTTAGAGTTTCATTGTCATTGACTTATTGACTTGTTGCTCTTTTTGTTTTGAAGCTTGATAGTTTCTTGTAATGCTTTTTTATTCACGGTTACTTCTCTATCACTGAACCCACCAATACCATATGAGAGTTCTATTTTTTAGTGGCCAAAGCAAAACAGATGGACAGAAACCCCAGAGCAATGCTTCATAGGTCTGTGTTTCGGTTTTGAACCAGGCTCAGCAGTTTTCGAGGCTGGCGCCAAACGCACTAGACAATACAGGCGACAAGACATAAACTCAATTTCTACGTTTCAAACTCTCCGAAACGGTGCCCCACGTAATCTCCATATAAAAACCACCATATCCTCATTTCAGGGGTATCGTAATCCATTTACGATCTGGCATAGTCATGGTGGTCTTGAATCCCCGGCGTTATTCCATGCACAGAACACCTTTTACGATCCAGGTTTACTATCATTTTACTACCACAAACTGCCCTTTACGTAGTACGGTATTGTAAACTATTGCCATGGCGCCAAATGGCTATCGTAATGTCTGGCTGAGCGGCACTTTCAATGGCGAGCGCCGAAGTAACCATCATAAGTCTCAGAACAATACTGTTTTTATCGAGTTGACGTATGCCAGTTGCAATGCCAAAAACTGCGTGACCCGCTGGATTTCTTTTACTGACCACCCTGATCAACTTTTCATTCTTATTGTAAAAAGGAAATCAATTGGAAGCACTACTGTAGCTGTCGATACGGTAATCGAATGGTGGAATCCCCCATGGAAGTTTGGAAAAAGGTATACTTCGGTAAGGTAGAATGCCCTCAAAACTTGTCATACCCCATCTTCGAAAAAATGCCCCTCCCTTGGAGGATCTTAATGCCTAGGCCTAGGTGGAGTGCCTGTAGGCTTTCTGTTTGGATTTGGCATGGAAAGCCTGGCGCCAGTATGAAACAGGTGGTTGTCTTTAATTGGTTAATAGCCATGGACGCCATCTTGTATCATCAAACAGACCGGTCGGGCGGGTCGGGTGAAGTCATGCTGAGTTTTACGGTCATGATTTTGGGTTATAAGCTCTCTGGATGGCTCATTCATTCCTTTATTTTTTTTATCACTCACTCACTCAATCACCCACTCACTCACTCACTCACTCAATCACCCACTCACTCACTCACTCACTTACTCACTCACTAACTCACACACTCACTCACTCACACACTCACCGATCACTCACGCACTTACTCATTCATTCACTCACTCACTGTAGTTCCGTTAGTCTGTTCTATAATATTCCCTTGGTATAAAACATTCATGACATTTCCTCAGCCAGATTAATCACGTAAACCGCAACCCGAGAACTGCCGCATTTAATGATCAGTCAGTACAAACAAAAACCGTTATGTTTATCGACCGATTCGTGTGCGTCGGTCAGTTTCCTTTCAATACCGGAATGACAGACTGACTGACCGCGAATGATTGTTTGCTCATGAATGACTGGCTGTTATTCTAGTTGATTGTCAATAAACGCCAATCAGTCATTTCATCAATAAAAAAAGTCAGTCTGTCCAATAAATTAACAAATTCACCAGTCAGTCGTTTTGTAGGCTCAGTTTGTCTTTTTACTACCATCAACCCACTGCTTTTTTGTTAATCTTAACAATCGTTCTTTAACGTTCGTTAACGTTCTTTCGTAAATTAATGTAATCCGATTTCTTAAAGTTTCAGTCAATCAGTCAGTCAGTCAGTCCCTCACCCAGTCAGTCGCTGTCCCAGTGCACCCAGCTGCCGCGTTCCCGCACAAAACATCCGACCGCAAATGACTGTTTGTTCACCATAAACATTCCGCATTCTTTTTCATGTGCGTCATTTGACCAGTCAGTCAGTCAGTCACCGTTGTTTTAGGCGAATGTCAATAAATGCGATCGTCAAAATGACAAACACATTAGAGCCATTCGTCGGTCTGTCAGTCAGTCAGTCGGTCGGCTTTTGAGTCTGTCAATGACTGTTTTCACGGTCATTCGGGTTAAAAGAGGGCGAAAACAAGGGTATTTAATGGGAGGAAGCCTATTTGCGGTCATGTCAAGGTGATCCGACCTGTTTAGGGATCCGGGATATTTAGAGATTTAGCGGATCATCAATTCCAACAAAGGGAGGGAAAACTTCCTAATAGGGGGAATGAAGATTACTTCACCCTTTAAGGGGAAACAGTTTTCTTCCCGGAATCGACAAAGAGATGGGTTGGTTCCATATCGGGTGGAATCCCACCCGCTTACGATTCAAAGGGATTTCTGTCGGGTAACCTTAGGTGGTCCTTGGGGACAGATGGCAGGATCCGGTAAAAGGTCTTTGAAGTAGGGCATGTATGCAGTTATACATTACTTTTGATGTCTGTGTTCGTACCTATAATTAGAGGTGTGGAGAGTCATCGATGACGAACAGTTGGTTATTTAGGTTGAAAAGGCAGATTTAGTTAGTTAGTTGTTTATGTTGACTAGAGAGTTAGTTAGTTATTTAGGAGAAGAGATGTTTAGCTAGTTAGTTATTTAAGTTGAGTATAGAGTTAGATTTAGATGACAGATTTAGGTAACCAGTTATTTATGTCTAATAGATAGATGCCTGTTAAGTTGTTGTCCTGATGAATCCTAGATGAAAAAGGGCAAAGAAATAATCGCCTTCCCGGAGTACATAATGATATCAGTGTTGTATTTTTCTTCATCTTTTCAATTCTTGAAATTAGTGTTGTGTAGTTTTTCTGTACGGTATAACATACCACGGCTCGTCTTTTAATCCTCTTAACTGTCAATCAATTAATCAACCATGAGTCGAAACACATCTCAGATTTATCGTATCGGTGAGCCTTTATGCGTAATCTAAGGTTATCAATCGATCATGAATCCACCAAACACCCATATTTACACTCCCGGATCAGCTGTGATCAATAAATCATGTAACCAGTTATTCTCATTATAACTGATCCGATCTCACTTCCATGCATCGGTATTCAATCAGTAGATCAACTAGCGGATGAGAAGGGGACGGAAAAGTGGAATCGCCCCTTTTTGACGTATTTGAGAAGTGTAATCATGTAAGGTGTATCAAACACAGCTTCAAAACAGCCCAATTCTTTCTTCGGTGAAATGTTCTTCCCTTTGAAGGTTTTCTTCGTCCGCCGGTTGATAGATCACAGATCAGCGATCAAGTCCCTCGAGTATCGTAACATTACGACCCTCCACCCCTTTCACTCGTTCAACCCCTGAACGCCGACCGCCCTCTTTTCGCCCATACCACCCTTCCCTGACCCTGAGAAGTCTCCAGAGACGGTTTGCGGTAAATTGATAGAATCGCGACCGATGCCTCCGACTTTGATCTGCTGGTCACTCGATCGTTATCCCCGGTGATCTAATGAAATCGATCATGAAATAATTGATCATGCAATCCGATGGGTTTTGGAGGATCGTCTCTTTGCGGTCGATCTTAATAATTCAGTGCGCGTGGGCCGTGACATATGGTTATCGGGCGAGTGGGGAAAAGGAAATTCCCCATACATAGGGCGATATTATGAACCATCCTTGTTTCGATATTTAACACGACGCTTTTGTTGTTTCCGTTCGTCGGAGGAAAGTTTCAGGTAATAGAAATCGTTGTTTCCTGTTTCTCCGATGCAACGGATCAAACCATAAAATGAGATGGAACGATTTTCTCTGATCAGAGGCAATGAAGGAATGACCTTCGATATCTGGTTTTCAGTTTCGATGAGTCGATGTCGGTGGTCGTGTTGCTCAGTCAGTCAGTCAGTCAGTCAGTAATTCAGTCGCTCAGTCAGTCAGTCAGTCAGTCAGCCAGTCAGTAATTCAGTCACTCAGCCACCCAGTCAGTCAACCAGCTCTTCAATTTCTCTGTTACCGTACTCTAGTGCTTTACGATTTACATTGATTTAGAAATTTATTACCGTTCCTCACGAACACAGACGTAAAACCGCCAGTACATGAGTAACGGAACTCTAAAAAAACCACAACCATTACTAAAACCGACGCTACTTTCCCTGAGTTACGGTTGTAATTGTTTCGTGTTGCGGCGAAATCGAAACAAAATCAGAGAAAATAACCGTAACCACAAAACAGGCCAATTACACGCCGCAATTTATGCGTGACGATTGACGTTCACTTGCGGCTTTTGTCGAAAACCCAACGGAAAACGGTTTTTTTTGCACCCAATAAAATGGAGAGAGGCCAGTGGAATTTCCCCCACGTCAATTTTTTTGGGAAAAAACCGTGATACAAATTTTGCCCAAAACCCAACGGAAAAAGCGTTTTTTTCACCCAATAAAATGGAGAGAGACCAGTGGAGAAATTGCCCCATGTCGGATTGAACCGTAATTGAAATTCTGTAAGTTTCAAAATACGATCCTCATCCGTGCATATGTACGTTTTCAATTACCTGGTTTTTTGAGCTAAAATTCTTCTTTGAACAATTTTCTTTGATGGCAAACGATTGCGTTCGATCGGCTTTTATTTTCATCAAATTAGATTTGTGGTCACCCGGGCTGGCGGTCTGATTTTATGTCATCTTGACGGAAAGTGGTGTTCGGTTGGTTTTTATTGGATCAATTGATGGATCGGCAAACGTCCTCACGACACAAAACATGAATCGTTAACTGCCGTGCCGTGGATCAGGCGATAGTGTCGGGTGGTCAGATGATTCGTCGAGGCAGGTCAGGCATGTAGGGATTTCATTTTGGGATATGAAGAATCACGGTGTTTTCGTTTTCAGTAAGTTACAGAGTTTTAGTGAGTTTTCTCGAACTTTACTCGCTGTTTGATTTCATCTTTCTCACCTTTATTGCCTTTTCTTGCTGAAGTACATACATACATTGATATAACTTTTCGGCTTGCAATTGTTTACACTAGGGTAAACCCGTTGCTACGCAACTGAGTGTTAAGTTTACATAGATTATTATAGGAATGAACCCATCGGTATACAAAAAAACTTTGATATGTACCATGAACCTTTGTTATGCAACTCAGGTCGACATATCACTGTTCCAACATTAATTTAGCCACCCGTTTAGTTACACTTTTCTTAAGGTAACTTAGTTTCAAACAAAAGAGGTCAGGTAATTGTAAAAATTCAATTTTCAAAATCCGAAAAAAATGTTTTTTTTTTAATTTAAGCATAGTTTTTTCTCAAAGCCCAACCAAGACCGATTAAACTTTTATTTGTACTGTATAGGGTAAACCCGTTGCTACGCAGATGAGTGTCTTGTTTCCAAAGCTCAACTATCCTCATCGGATCGTTTATTAGCTTCAATTTCGCTTACCTGAAAACTCAACGATAATAGTAACTCTATTTTATTGTTTAAACTGTTACTACGAAAACTCATTGAATAAAATGATAATCAAACCGTCTGACCCAATTTATTATGGAAGTTCAAATCATTTATTGTATTTGTGTCATAGTCAGTTTAGTCAGTCCGTGAAAATAAAAAATTATTTCCTGAATTTTTTTTTATTAGCTGAACGATTTAAAAAAACCTGTTCCAACAGCACATGTCTTGTCTGCTATAACATCGGTTAATTAGACAGGTCGAATCCAAAGATCAGTAATTTAAAAAGGTTTTTCATAGTTTACTTGAAAGTTTTGTGGTCACTGGTCTGTAAGTTCAGCCATTCGAGGAGGGTGATGATGATTGCACCCTTTGTTGAGAAGAACATTTTCAGTGAATAAAAAGTGTTTATGGCTTGCAATAATCAGGCCCTTAACGAATTATCATGACCTTACCGTCGGTTGAGGTATAATACATTCATGTTGGTCTCATTGAAGGGTAGGCGATGATTCGTTTCATTCTTGTCATCAAGTAATAAAAGGTATTTTAGTGTTATTTCGCGATATTTATACTAAGCGTGACAGACAGACATACATCGTCTAATTTATATATAGACTAGAATAAACCCGTTGCTACGCAACTGTGGATTTATTTTAAAAAAACTCAACTACCGTATTTAAACTCAGACAAACCTATCGGTTTGTTCATCAGCTTCTCTTTAGCCCAGGAAATCATTAGATCCATGATGGTGCGTTAATTTATGTATCCCCGTATATTTGAATATCGACATAACTTTTTTGCTAGTGTAAACCTGACCCGTTGAAATGTGAACCATTTTAGCTGAACGGAACTAAATTTTATCTTACCCTGTTCAATAAGACAACCCGTTTTTTGAAATTATCTGTCATACATAATGTAGAGCAGAGCATAACATGGGTAATTTATAACTATTCTGAAAATTTCATTAGATTTATTATTTTTACCCGTCTCGTGGAAAACCAAAAACCAAATTTTATTTAAACCTAAAAACATCAGGAAGCACCCGTGGTCACAACAGTAAGTGGCACAATTAAACTACAACTCCAGTTAAGGTCAATGATGTTTCCACTTCAAAATATGGGAAACATCCTTGGGCGTCGATGACAACTTTTATGTGAGTAGGTGGTGATGATAGAATTCGTAGTTTCTGATTGTGATTAATAATGAGAATGAAACATTTCGATTAAACCGATCATAAATGTTGAACGACATTTTAATTATCTTGACCTCATCGATAATTGAGGTACATACATTGGAAGTGAGTTGAGGCATCATGTTGTGTTTGGTTCTGGAAATCGGTGTCAATTCATTGGGAAGGTGATGATGATTATTCCTCATTGAACTTTTAATCATAGTTCGATTTTTATAAATAAATGATCGAAAGAGTTTTTGAGCGATGCATCGCTGCTATTTAAGCGCTTTGAGTAGACATACAAAGATAGATAGATACATCTTCTACTATTTTATATATACTAGGGTAAACCCGTTGCAGGGCAACGGATGATCAAGTTAAATAATCACCGTTTGTAGGAAACCATTGGTTTCATGCTCCGAAATCGATGAATTATCTATGTACGTTTTATTGTAAACCATAAAAACGTTTTATTCAGTTTAATTCACCTGACCTGTGTACTATAAAAAATGTGTTCGCATATTAATTTCTTAACATAATTAAAGTGAGAATAACCCGTGGAAAAAATTGTCACTCGTACAGTTCCCAACTCATACCCACTTTTCTCATAATTACATACTCATCTTTATGAAACAACATAACCCGTTCAAATATATACTGTATTTTTACCCGTCCCGTGAAAAAAACAAAAAAAATATTTTTTATTTGAACCAAAAAAACCGCCACAACAGTTAGCACATTAAAACTACAATTCCAGTTTTAAGATCAATAATGTTTCCAGTTCAAAATATAGGGGAAATCCTTGTGTTTGATGACAACATTTATGTATGATATAATTCGAAGTTTCTGAATGTGACTAATTATGAGAATGAAACATTTCAAATAAACCGATCATAAATGTTAAACTTCATTTTAATTATCTTGACCTCATGGATAATTGACGTACATTAAAGGTGAGTTGAGGTGTCATGTTACGTTTAGTTCAGGAAATCGGTGTTGATCGATTGGTAGGGTGGCGATGATTTTTCTTCATCGATCTTTTGTTCTCAGCGTAACTTTTCTAAATAAATGAATGAAAGAGTTTTTGGGCGTTGCGTTTCTGATATTTATATCGAACTGGCTCTGGACATACATACATACGGACATTGCTATTTTTATATATAAGATAGATATCGTTGCATCAAATTCAAGTCAATGCGATACAAAACAACCGGTTGTTCGACCCAATTCAACTGAACACCTCTAAACTATTACATGCAATCATCATGTTCAGTTGGTTAGAAAAGTTTTCCAATTAATGTTACCTATTCACTAGAATCTTTTCACGCGTTATCTTACCATACGCCTCATCCTTAATCACATCTCATCCACTTCTGTCAAACCGACGACATTCGTTACCGTAATAATATCGAATCGGATGGCCTCAGTCGTCGATGCCTCTCTCAGCCACCCGTTGAGTATCACTAATTCAGGTGTCAGGTTGCGCGGGCCAACTTGAGTGAAACGAACATTTATACATCTGACACATTCTGACTGACTGACTGATTGACTGCCTGACTGAAGGCCTGACTGACTGACTGACTGACTGACTGACTGACTGACTGACTGACTGACTGACTGACTGACTGACTGACTGACTGACTGACTGACTGACGGACTGACTGACTGACGTACAAATTATCTACATACCATGTCAGTCACAAACATGTTTTGTTAACAGTGGAAATTAATCAAGTGATTTAATTATGCTTTTTATTTTTGTTTTTATTACATTTTGTGTATTTGATACATGTCTTACATATGTAATTATACAGTCTGAGTTAAACAACGGTTTTTATGTACGCTTGGTAGTTTATAAACTATATCTTATTAGTGTAAACGTAATAACTGAGTCATTTGTTAGATGTTACATGATATACTTACTTTCTCTCCCGCATAACCCCACCCGCACAACATGTTGCATTCCATTTAATCCCACATTCCACCTGAAAACTCGTGCTCGTTGGTTATGTTTTGATTAACATTACCCGATGAGCTGATAAAGCTGTTATTCAGTTGGGAAACATTTGAGTTTGAACCGATAAAGCTTCGAATCAAAAATCCGTGGGACTGGATTTTGGACTTTGAGGAATGTGGCGTGATATATCCAATGGTATAAGTTCCCATTGGATATGGCCCATCATTCAGTCGTGAGTCGCGTTTCGTGTTGCACCCGGCCAATATACTGGTCAACATTGGAGGTCGTACAACCAGTGAGACGACTTGAGTAATATAACTTGAGCAACCTGAGAATATTCATCTTAATTAAATCTTGAGCACTTGAGAAAAACTGCGTTGAGTTATTGAATTAAATTCTTAATTACAACACTTTAATTACAATGGATGAGGAACGAACAAGCGCAGAAGATCAAGAAGTTCGGTATGGTACGTGTTGTGTGAGTCACCATCGATAGTCAAGTTTGCTGAATCAGGTTACATATAAGGGTTAGCAGCCTGAGCATACAAATGGCCGTTGAGAGATTGTTGCGAAAAACAAAATATTACTTTAGTTCTTCTAACACTGAGATTAAACTGAGAATAGGCTGGGTTGTATATAGTCGCAACGTATGAGTTTTGAATTTGCTGGAGTACAGCAACAACTTGAGCGAATTTCACTGGTGCCCCAGCAGCGACGGGTGTTTTGTACATAGGATTTGTAGGCTCAGTTGCATTCATAGATGCCTGTTCACTCATGTTTTCCGGACCGACCGTAGATATAATTGTAAGACATTGGCCAATGCTTGTATATATTTTGATGGTCGGATCTGAGGTAAAAGACGATCGCAACGCAACTGATTAGAGGTACCTGGGGACTGGATTAACATTTTTTAGTTAACCAGATCCCGGAACGAATGTATTTTTTAGGCATTCGATTTTTAACCTGAGCCCTACCATGAGTTTGAGATATGAGCAGCAATGAGTGACTGGCTCATTTTCTCAAATTTGGATTTACGATATTTATTCATTGATAAATTTCGGCCCGTCAACATGCTGAGTCCCTTCCAGTGAGGATCGTATTTTTACAGTTTCTCTCTTTCGCAGACGACATCAACCTGAGTTTTTATATTTCAGTTGAATCTAAGGTTTGCCTGAGTAAATTTTTGTTGACCTGAGCAATGTTGGTGATATATTGACTATCGATGTCCAGGTTGTCATTCAAATTGAATGAGACTGACAATAAAGTTCAGCACAACAATGAGGAATGGTCATGATACACCATACAACCTGAGATTGAATACCAACGCTTCCGGAAAGCTACAAACATTATCATCATTCAAGTTTCTTGAGTTAAATCTAATCCGTGATAAAGATCAAGGTCAGATCGTGTGTTGGTGGTATCAATTCAAGCGATCGGGGTCGTGCACAAACATTCGAACAAAGACGCCAATGATCCAAATTAAACTATGAGTGTTCATTGTATGGTGACCGATAGTTTTTTATGCATTTAAATAAATGATTGAGGTTGAGTCCAACATTAACAACAACGTTTTCTGAGACTTTATTGAGTATTCCTGAGTTTTGAGATACATATCGTGTCGTGGTTCGATATTTATAAAAATATTATTATTGACTACTCAATTAAAGTTGAAACTTTTTGAGATATTTACATCGTTACTGAGATTTATATTAAACCTGAGAAGTACTGGCGTAACCTGAGAAATTTAAATACAACCCGAGAAATAACCTGAAACACAGTCAACCGGCGATAAATATTTCTATTGAGAAAAGCAATATCTGCGGAAGTTTCAACCCTGAGAGTAAAGTTCATGAGATTATTTATATCTGAGTGCCATGAATAAATATTATAATCCTGAGATTTTTTATACTTGAGATCTTCAAGGCATGAGCATGAGATGAGACCAATGTTCAGCCCGGCCCACCGATGTGGAAAGCAGAACATTTTTTCATTTCAGATTTTGGTTACTCTTCGTGTTTAGGCTTACAGCTACCGCAGACGCTAAACACTCGAGTGGTGGGAAGGAGTGTTAACAGTGGAAATTAATCAAGTGATTTAATTATGCTTTTTATTTTTGTTTTTATTACATTTTGTGTATTTGATACATGTCTTACATATGTAATTATACAGTCTGAGTTAAACAACGGTTTTTATGTACGCTTGGTAGTTTATAAACTATATCTTATTAGTGTAAACGTAATAACTGAGTCATTTGTTAGATGTTACATGATATACTTACTTTCTCTCCCGCATAACCCCACCCGCACAACGTTGCATTTCATTGGATCCCACATTCCACCTGAGAACTCGTGCTCGTTGGTTATGTTTTGATTAACATTATCCAATGAGCTGATAAAGCTGTTATTCGGTTGGAAAACATTCGAGTTTCAACCGATAAAGCTTCGAATCGAAAATCCGTGGGACTGGATTTTGGACTTTGAGTAATGTGGCGTGATATATCCAATGGTATAAGTTGCCATTGGATATGGCCCATCATTCAGTCGTGAGTCGCGTTTCGTGTTGCACCCCGATAACATACTGAGCCTGAGAATATAACCTGAGATGAGTTTTAACTTGAGTATTACAGCTGTTAAAAAGCATGAGTTCTAACCTGAGTTTCATTTAGTATTAAATACCTGAGTTCAAACCTGAGTATTCATTGAGTATTACCTGAGTTGGAATCGGAGATTCCTTGAGTTTGGATTAACATTTCATTGTGTGTTTTCACACCTGAGTTTTGAATGAGTAGTATGAAAACTTGAGAACATTGGTTATCAGTGATACTTGAACTTGATATTTATATCTTAAATTACATCTTATTAATCCATGTTGTCATTAATTTCTTTTAATTATCTCCTCACTATTGTAAATTCACTTTTCTATTGTAAATACATTTTTTCTGAATCAACAATAATAATTATAATACTCAAGTAATTTGAATTGGTTGCTTATGAAAAAACCCACTGGAGAACCCAGATAAAAGACAAGTAGGGAATAAAACCCCACCTTGTCAACAGTTTCACTGTCATATCACCAACGAACACCGATCCATTCCCAACCAGTTCATTCCTTCTCTCAGTCTTCTCGTTGATCTGCTATTCAAATGCTTCTTAATTCGATGATAATAATCAATCTTTTCATCCCTACAGTCATCTGTCGCCAATCAACCAGTCAACCAGTCATCACCTTTCAATTGCATATTAGCCAGTCATTAGAATCTACATATTCGTCTGTCACAAATCAACTCACCCACCACATAATTTGCCATTAGTCAGTCATTGTGGGACTGCGTTCGTCTGTCAGTAACACCAATCATCGCAATCACCTTATCAATAACCAGTCACTTTAAGTTTGCCACTTTCCCACACAGCAGGCACGTGTGTGTGTGACAGACTGACTGACTGACCAGCTGCCCCCACAATAAAACCCGACAAACACAAACATTCATTGAATCGGCGATGGAGCCCGTTTAACTCGGGCGATGGCGGTAACGCTTTTTTATGCCATGGGAAAATCGACCAGATGATACTTGGATGGTCGATTGAGTCATTGGCCATTTTGACTAATGAAATCATATTATCGGTGAGTGGCGAAATGTTTAGTGATTCGGTGGTTGGCTGTCACGTTCCCATCCAGTCAAGTGAACAGTCATTGATTACGTCCAGTCATTGTGTGACTGGTTAGTATGTCATTTTATAAGTTTGTTCGTCGCTCACTCACTCACTCGCTCGCTCACTCACTCACTCACTCACTCACTCACTCACTCACTCACTCACTCACTCACCAGGTACACTAAAACTCGTATTGGTCAATGACACCAATTATGAGGGCGCATACTTCGGTTATTGATAAAAAATATTTTCTTTCACATTTCATCATTCATGATAAATACAGCAGTGAAGGCGGACCAATGAAAGTGTCCATTTTCATCTCGGTTAAGAACAGTGACTCACTGCAATATGACATAACCATATCAAAGAGGGAGGGGGTACTCTGAGGAGGGGTATTACATTTGTTGTTAAATTATGGACGTACAAAATCCAAATTTTTAGGTTTTTTGGACTTTTTATGTATTATGGGCGTCCCGTTTTGGATTTTGGGCATGTTATGGATTTTGTCCAGTTAGGTATTTTGGCTTTTAGGGATTTGGTAGGGACCCGTATTGACTGACTTAATGAACATTAGAATATTTCCGGGTCTGTATTGATTGATTTACATTGACAGACAATCATTTCCAGCTGATTATTTTTGATAAACGAGAGCGAATTTCATGCATAATTTTCACAAATCAATTTGATTGTTTTCTCAGCCTGAACTACCAGAAAAAGCAGATGTTTTCCGGAATGTGATGATTTTGAAACGGGGAAATCACATTTGCATAACCAGACTATATTTTTTTTATGCTGATTTCATCATTTCAAGGATTATAAACATGATTTATTATACTTTCATATCTGTACAGACTAGAATTATCAAGCATCATGGCATAACAATTGAATAAATACATTATACGACTTTATGACTGTTGGGTCTTTTTTGTTGATTGACATGATTTTATAAACCGAGTTTTGGAAAAAATATAAACCATCTTTACACAAATCACGCAACACGACAGACTTTTAGTGAACGAATCTATTGTGCAGTTTAAAAACCAGGTTTACAGCTCTTATAGTTTCAGGGCTCACCTAATTTAAAGACAATTAAAAATCTTCCTCCTATCGGAGAGAAATATTTTCAAAAAAACGTTCAAAGTTCAGTTCAAGTAAATTTTACACACACCTTAAAAAAGCTCCCACTTTAGAAGCACCATATGGAAGTATTTCTCTTTTGTATATCCTTTCGCTATCTGTAATTTCATATATGAGTTTCGATAAGTATCAATGGTCTGCAGTTCTCTGGCTATATGCTCAGTTAAGTCAGCCATAGATCCGCTTTATCAGCAATTTTCCCACCGCCTTCAATCACGCACTTATCACGCTTAATTACCCCAATCAATCACCATTTCCCCGTAGTTAAGCACGCCATTGATCACCGCTGCTTTCACACGCCCGCAAAAAATGCACCGTTGTGGTGGTGGATTAATCTACATAATTTTGTAGATAAAAAACCTCAGCTGAAAACCCTAGTATAAAAAATAAGGTAAACTGGGTATTCTGTAGTTTATCAAGAAAAAAAAATATTTTTTTTAACGATACCGAATTCCCAAATCATGTTTATCAGTCATAATTGCAATCATCAATCACAATTTTCGCCCGTACTCAACATGCAATACATCACGATTGCTTTCACACGCCAGCAAAAAATACACCGTTGCATTCGTGGATTAATCTACAGGATTTGAAGGAAATAAAACTTAGTGGAAAGTCGTGGAACATCAAAAAAATTGTATTTTGATCTACATTTATTCTGTTAACTCGGCAATTCGGCATTGAAACTACACTGAAAATCTTTTACCATATTTATCATTAATAATTGCAATAATCAATCACAATTTTCGCCGGTAGTCAACCAGCAATACATCACGATTGCTTTCACACGATGGCAAAAACTTCACCGTGATACCGTGATAGGAAAATAATCTATAACCGTTGTTGGATGGTTTTTGTAGGACGTCATGGTCGTAGAAAAATAATCAACGACCGTTCAAAGTAGCTGAAATGGATAGAAAAACGCTGATTTATTGCATGGTGGTAGATGTTTTTCCACGTTATCGGCGCATTAATCAGCCAGTAAATCATCCAGATGTCACAGATGTTTTTGACGTTAACTACCTGCGTTTTCTAAAAGGTTCTTTCAGAGAACAAAAGAGCGGAAAGAGGAGCGGAAAATCTATGAAACTTTTGACTAAGAAAAAGCTTTTTTTAAGGAACAGATTTGTGAATTTTGGCAGTCAACAGTAATTTTATAAAATTCCTTTGAACTCCGAAAGCACTATAAATAGTGTCCGATACGATCATGTTCAGGAAAATATTTTCGGTAACTTACATATACATTGAAGAAGTTTAGAAGCCATTAAGCCATACATGACATCATTCGTCAGTATCGTGAAACTTACATTCCGAAATCAGTTAGAGCGGTGAAATGAAATTTCGTAAAATGTTCCCACGTCCCCCTCCTATCGAATCCACCCTCCCTCCCATCCGGGAATCCGCAAATCATTATTGCACAATCAAAAATATAACTAAACGTGCAAAAATGAGTACGTCCCTCTTTTTGGTTAACGGAAAGCGGAATTTCACGCATGAGTGATGCGCGTGAGAGCCATGATACTTGCGTATTAGTTTCACTGACTGACTGACTGACTGACTGACTGACTGACTGACTGACTGACTGACTGACTGACTGACTGACTGACTGACTGACTGACTGACTGACTGACTGACTGACTGACTGACTGACTGACTGACTGACTGACTGACTGACTGACTGACTGACTGACTGACTGACTGACTGACTGACTGACTGACTGACTGACTGACTGACTGACTGACTGACTGACTGACTGACTGACTGACTGACTGACTGACTGACTGACTGACTGACTGACTGACTGACTGACTGACTGACTGACTGACTGACTGACTGACTGACTGACTGACTGACTGACTGACTGACTGACTGACTGACTGACTGACTGACTGACTGACTGACTGACTGACTGACTGACTGACTGACTGACTGACTGACTGACTGACTGACTGACTGACTGACTGACTTACGGATTGACGGACTGACTGACAAGCTGACTGACTGACTGACTGACTGACGGATTGACGGACTGACTGACGGACTGACTGGTTGTTAACTTTGGATCCTAAACCTGGTGTCATTTCCCAGAATCAATAGTTGATATTCATTTGCTTGCCAAATTCACTGACGGTGACGGACAAGAAGGAAAGAAAAATTGAAATAACTTCTTTCTGGTGTTTATACAGGTTCCATTTGTTCTTTCTTATGTAGGTAAATTGGTCTCCAAAGTGCTAATTCGTAGGCCTCGAAAACCGACGGTCCTAAGTGCGAAACCTGACTTGAGACACAGACCCTGACGCGTTGCTCTGGGGTTTCTGCCATTGCCCGTCAGTTTATTCAACTCTCTGGCCACTACGAAAACACCATTTATGGTATTAGTGTGCCTTATGACTTCAGTTAATGGAAAAGTCCAAGTAAAAAAATCCCTTCTCTTCGGGAAAACTACTCTCCTGTGGACGGTTCGCTCGTCCGCCAGTGGTTATATTGGACGGTGAATTCGAACGTTTTCCATCCAACACCATCGAACATTCACTATCAGTCAACAACGAACAAATGGCAACGAACAAATACATAAAAAGGGCCGGCGGAATCACCGTTTGCCCAAATGGGCCCGTTTCATCAGACAAACAGTCATTCCGACCCGGATATTGTGAGCGGAAGGAAAACTATTCATCAGACTCAGAATAATACATCAATTTTTCCCTGTCCGTTTTTTATAATACAGACCGAGATAATTAAAAACTGGATAAATACTAAATTCTTCTGGTGCTTAAATTAGTGTTTCCTGGAACTTGTAATCCGCAACCAAATTGACCGGATATCACACCTTACCTACACATACAATTAGAGCGGTGGTTGTTCTGTTGATTTTGTCCTATTGTTTGACTGTTCGATTGTTTGTTCGAGTGTTTGATTACTTTATTGTTTGACTTGTTTGTTCAGGCTGTTCAGTGAACCATGCAAGTCAGACAGCCAATTCAGATGAAGGGTCAAATGCCGACATTTCCGACATTCGATTACTGCCGGTTTGAGTGAGTGAGTGAGTGAGTGAGTGAGAGAGTGAGTGAGTGAGTGAGTGAGTGAGTGAGTGAGTGAGTGAGGTGGCTGAGTCACATCATGTAAATCTGACCCCCAACGACCATGATTCATGTCATCAAGGGACCCTTGACTTCAAGTATGTACTTCTTATCGGTCCCGGTCTTTGTAGTAATTTCCTCCCAGTATCCGACTACAATAATAAGATGGTTATAAGAGGACTTACTTATAATGATTAACACCCTCTTGAAGACAGGCGGATATATTTATAATACAGCGGCGAAATGAGATCATAGAAAGCGACCTGGAGTAGGTTCGTGGTTTATCTGACTCTGGAGTGTACCGCTGATGATTTACTGGATGTGGAGTGTTGTTAAGTCGTCCTGGAGTGTTGTTAAGTCGTCAGTTGAGTGACCACTGGTTGATTGTACTACTGTAGTAAAGGCTTGCACTTACATTTGTATTTTGTTGTCATGTTACACCTGTTTTGTTTTATCTGATTCTTCTAACCGTAATTATCTAGTTGTTTGAGATTCAAGTAATACACATCTTAGAGTCAAAATTGAAGTTGAATTCAAGTTTTAGTTATCAGGAGACTGAGAACGGTTATCCCAGAAATATTTTTTGTAAGTTTTTTCGTGAAACACCTACATCTGCAAAACCCTGATAAGGGAGGGGGAAGTGGAATTCCCCCCTCTCTTTGGTGGGTTTAAAAACTGTAATTCGTTTCCTTAACGTGTAGATAAAACGGCCTGAAAACTATCAATTTCCGCTCTTTGACGAAATTCCCTTCGGAGGTTTGGCTCGTCCGCCAGTGATCTGCAATGAGATGCTCTCATCTCATCTCTCATTACCTTTATAGAATGACAATCCTCAAAGTCCCGGATTAAAAATGGCATCAGAACAAACATTTGGTTGATAACAAAAACGCATTATGATGATCTTTTCTACCGTAACCATGTTTCTAAGCGTAACATGTTGCCATTGTTTGTGCAACATAAATTGGCCCGTGGGAATGGGTGCGCGCAACGTTGCATCAATTCAGTGGCGGAACGAACATTTTTGAGAAATTAAAACGATTTCTCACATAAAATGAACTTTCGATGACTCAAATATTGATCTCGCTCTTGGGAAGTCATAAAGTTTGTAAAACCTACCTTCCGCCAATTTTCTATGAAACGTCTCGTCCGCCACTTGCATGTGATCACGCATGCATGGTCTAGTGAAGGGTTGATGCAAAAATAAGGGAATTGCACTTCAATTTATCTGAAACAGCTATTTTAACCTGCTTCCCTAAGTTGCACAACATAGTTAAATGTTTTTTTAACTACCCCCACTAAAACAGTAGAGTGACTTTCCGATATGTTTTCTCTAACGACAGTCATGTAATGATTTAAAGATAAAATCAGCCAATATGCAGTAGACAATAGGCCACTGATGAGCAAACCTCCGAAGGGAGGGTATTCTCGTCAAGCAAAGGGTAATCTGCAGTTTTCAGGCCATTTTACTAACACGCACCTTAGAGAACATATTCTACTTTTGAAAACCGCCAAAGAGGGGAATTTCACTCTTCCTACCCCTTCTCGTCCGCTAGTCCTCTAACGGTAGGCATGTAATAGTAAAGATAAAATCAGCCAATCAGCAGTGAACAATAGACGACTAATGAACCAATCAGCAATAAGCAACACGTTCCATGACCTGCGTAATTCAGAGTAAATATGGCCTGAAAATTAGGCGTAATATTTTTCGGTTGCCAGGTGTAAACAAAATGTAACTGCCCAATAGTTAATTGTAATTTTACTTCAAATGATTAATGTGAATTTATAAAAGCATAAAAGCATTTATCACAGAAAATGCCAGCTTTATCACAAAATGAGAAGGAAAGTTGTTGTGGTGCAATACCATGATTAGCTTGACGCAATACGTGATTTGCATGTACAGTAAGTAGATACTATTTCAAAGAAAAGAAAAAAGTGTAGCATTTATCACAGAAAATGCGTGTTGACGAGTTGTTTTACAATATCGGGAATGGCTTGTATCAATATGTCATTATCGCAAAGGATATCAAGTGAAGAAGTTGAAAATGTGCCGCATTTATCACAGAAAATGCAAGGGATTTGTCACAGAACCGTAGTTATGTATGTAAGGACAAGGAGTATAAAAAGTCATGATGCGAAGCAGCAATTATTGATTGATACACAGTACCAGAAAGAAAAAATTAGGTCTATTGACCACTATCGAATATGTACACAATTAAATGTATGGTCAAAACTTCAGACCAGAAAACAGAACTTGAAATTTAGATCATGGATTCGGTGGAATTGTTCAACACATAAATCTTCGATCTACTTGTACTTCCATTGGTTCAAATCATACGGCATGCTCTTGTTGCGGAAAGCGCTCTTCAGTCCTGAAATTATTGCGAAAATTCACTAAACACTGATTCACTCACTCACTCACGCACATCACTCACTCACCAGCTATCGTGATGTAGTCGGCCTTGTTTCTGAAGGCTTCATATCTGAATATGGGAATCAGAGCACAAAGACTTCCAATAACGTTGACAGAGGAAGCCAGCAAGTACCAGCCGAATGTCAATCGTTTCAGGAGATCATTTGTTGCAAATATTTCAGTATCCGTGACATTGCTCATACTTCTGAAATCAGTGTTGTTGTTTTTGTAGTTGTTGTTGTTGTTGTTGTTGTCGTTTTTACTGAAAGAATTTTCTTTCAGTTACCGTTACTTTAAGCTCGTTGACTGATGGTTATTGACCTACATACCTCTATGAAACGAACCTTGAAACGTTAAGAATTTCAGCGGCTCTCGGGGTTTGAAAATTTTTGAAATCGAAAATATAATACCGAAAAATTTCTTTAATTCCTCTTCGTCTAATCACAATCACAGCAGTCTAATAAAACAGAATTACAGAATCTCCTTGACACAATCTCCATGAATGGCAAAGTTGAGGAATTCAGTTAGACATTTATTAGACTTTTAAGCTTAGCAAATTACACTGGGTGTAACAATTAAGAGGTTGCACTAGCGGACGAAAAGAGGTGGGAAAAGTGGAATTCCCCCCTCATCGGCGTTTTCGAAAAGTTCAGTTTGTTCTCTAAGGTGTAGGTAGGTGAAAGGGTCTGAAAACTGCCAATTCCTTATTCTTCGACGAAATTCCCCTCTCTTTGAAGTATCAGCTCGTCCGTCGGTCGTACATAAGTTGACTAAGGAAGTTTTTTTTGTTCATTAGTTAAAAAGACATTACTTGAGGAAGGCCACAATTAAAGCAAAGCTTGTGGGTCAAAGTTGTATGGAATATGGACTGCTAATTAGGCTCTCATTGTAGCGTGTAGACGGAATCAAAACATAAGTCAGAGTTTGTAGACACGGAATTATAATATAAGATCAGTGTTTTTGTATTTTGATACGGAATCAAAAGTTCAGATTCAACAGTTCATAAAGGAGCGAGTAATCAGATTGGATTTCATTAGAATGGCATTAGTCAAAGAATGAATATTATTAGAAAAGTTAAGAAAATAACATAAGAGATTAAAAGGGGCGTTAGCTTTGTTCTTGTCTTAAAAGTTGTTCTTGTTCTTGAAGTCTGTAGAAATATGTTATTTTTCAGCAGGAAACACGGTATTAAAATATTATCTGGGTTCACTCGGATACGGTAACCAAAAATGTGTTATCCTTGTTTTCGGATAACAAACGAAATTTTGTTTTTAATCAAACGAAATTTGCTGTTAATCAAATCTAATAATACATTGAAACTGGTGTCTGTCTGCCATACATTTTTAGGTGTCTGCCACACATTTTTACATTTTTACATTTTTCTCGCGGCATACATTTAATATTTTGACTTGAATTTTATATCAAGATTTCGATTTATAAAAATTCTGTTGTAATTACTATCAAGTCGACCATGATGAACCATATAAGCTTACTATGATCTCCATACTTGAAGTATATTTCCACGAACTTGAAAATGCGTCACCGCGAGCTGGGTCACAGTTAACGAGCTGGGTCACAGTTAAACGACAATTAAATCTGTTTATACTCACCGCCGTTGAAAAATTGTTCACGTTTCACGCTCACTATTAGTTCAAAAACCGGCAACATTTTATCAGATGGTTTTAACCCATCGAAACTTGAGGAAGCCCTTTGTAAGATGCCATCCTCGGTTTATTTTTGAACAGTTACACAATCGCCTCGAGTTGTTTTTGAGAACGAACGAAATAGAATGGTTGATTTGTGTGAACTCGTGCGTAGCATCGAGTCTTTCGTAACTTGTACTTTTTGCCCAAAAGGGACAAGAGCTCAGCCAGTAATTGGTATTTTTTGAACATTCTCGGACGCTGGTTAAACGGGTTCGGACGCTGATTAAACGGGTTCGGACGGTGGTTAAACAAGTTCGGACGCTGGTTAAACGGGTTCGGACGCCTGTTAAACAGGTTCGGACGCTTGTTAAACATTCTCGGACGCTGGTTAAACGGGTTCGGAGGCTGATTAAACGGGTTCGGACGGTGGTTAAACAAGTTCGGACGCTGGTTAAACGGGTTCGGACGCTGGTTAAACGGGTTCGGTACATTTTAAATCGTACGCCTGAAACATTTTTACATTTTTGAATTGTGAAAAATCGTCGTTAAAAAATTGTTCACGTTTCACGCTCACAATCAGTTCGAAAACCGGCAACATTTATCAGATGGTTTTAACCCATCAAAACTTGAGGACGCCGTCCTCGGTTTATTTTTGGACAGTTACACAATCGCCTCGAGTTGTTTTTGAGAACGAACGAATTAGAACGGTTGATTTGTGCGAACTCGTCCTACGGGACCACCCGTGGAATAACACACTTTTTTCCCAGATGTATGAAATCGCTGCATACATTTAATGTTTCGCCTCGAGTTGTTTTTGAGAACGAACGAATTAGAACGGTTGATTTGTGCGAACTCGTCCTACGGGACCACCCGTGGAATAACACGCTTTTTTCCCAGATGTATGAACTCGCTGCATACATTCAATGTTATGACTTAAATTTTTTTATCAAGATTACTATCAAGTTGACCATGATGAACAACATAAGCTTACTATGATCTCCATACTTGAATTATATTTCCGCGAACGTGAAAATGCGTGACCGCGCGCTGGGTCACAGTTAAACGAACGACAATTAAATCTGTATGTACGCACCGCTGCTGAAAAACTGTTCACGTTTCACGCTCACTATTAGTTCAAAAACCGGCAACATTTTATCAGATGGTTTTAACCCATCGAAACTTGAGGAAACCCATTTGTCATCCACGGTTTATTTTTGGACAGTTACGCAATCGCCCCGAGTTGTTTTTGAGAACGAACGAATTAGAACGGCTGATTTGTGCGAACTCGTCCTAGGGGACCACCCGTGGAAAAACGCACTTTTTTCCCAGATGTATGAACTCGCTGCATACATTTAATATTATGACTTTGAAGTGAAGTCGAAGATGGGTTCGACCGCTGGTTAAAAGGGTTCGGACACTGGTGAAACGGGTCCGGACGCTGGTTAAACAGGTTCGGAAGCTGGTTACACAGTTTCGGATGCTGGTTAAACGGGTTCGGACGCTGATTAAACGGGTTCGGACGCTGGTTAAACGGGTTCGGACGCTGGTTGAACGGGTTCGGACGCAAGTTAAACAGGTTCGGACGCTTGTTAAACATTTTCGGACGCCGGTTAAACAGGTTCGGACGCTGGTTAAACAGGTTCGGATGCTGGTTTAACGGGTTAGGACGCTGGTTAAACAGGTTCGGACGCTGGTTAAGCAGGTTCGGACGCTGGTTAAACGGGTTCGGACGCTGGTTAAACAGGTTCGGACGTTGGTTAAACGGGTTCGGACGCTGGTTAGACAGGTTCGGACGCTGGTTAAACGGGTTCGGACGCTGGTTAAACAGGTTCGGACGCTGGTTAAACAGGTTCGAACGCTGGTTAAACAGGTTCGGACGCTGGTTAACAGGTTCGGACGCTGGTTAAACGGGTTCGGACGCTGGTTAAACAGGTTCGGACGCTGGTTAAAAAGGTTCGGACGCTGGTTAAACAGGTTCGGACGCTGGTTAAACAGGTTCGGACGCTGGTTAAACAGGTTCGGACGCTGGTTAAGGAGGTTCGGACGCTGGTTAAACAGGTTCGGACGCTGGTTAAACAGGTTCGGACGCTGGACGCATATCAATGATTTCCATTCCGGATGCTTTCCTTCCTTGGGTTCTATCCAAACACATGTTATCATATCACATATTGTACGTGTTTTCAAACCCAAACTTTCAAAAACCGGCAACATTTTATCAGATGGTTTTAACCCATCGAAACTTGAGTAAACCCATTGTA
>CAXIWR010000370.1:0-29939 GCA_964036265.1 Daptonema setosum | reverse complement strand
AGTCAGTCAGTCAGTCAGTCAGTCAGTCAGTGAGTTAGTCAGTCAGTCAGTCACTTCGTCACTCAGTCAGTTAGTCAGCCAGTTAGTCAGTCAGTCAGTCAGCCAGTCAGTCAGTCAGTTATCCTTCATTCATCCACTGAAGGGTATACATAGTCAAAGCCAAAAATCTGGTCTCAAGACGTTTCCGTGGCAGCATGAAGTCCTACTTGAAAGTGAGCATCGGTGAAACAAAGGAGTCTAGAAAGAAACAGGCCATCAAGGAAGATATGGTAAGTCGAAGACTGATCTGACTGACTGACTGACTGACTAACTGACTGACTGACTTTATTGACTGACTGACTAACCGACTGACTGACTGAGTGACTGACTGACTGACTGACTGACTGGTTTACTGAACTGATTGACTGTTTTTGATTGACCGTCTCAGAACCCATCGTACGGTCAAACGTTTGAGTTCCGTGTTGCCATTCCACGTGATAAAACACTGAACGTATCTGTGATGAACCAGACTGGCCTATTAATGCCCGATCAAGAAATCGGGTAAGTATATACACACGTGACCATGGCTCAGCATATGTATATGATTGTTGTTTTTAGAACTCACTTCTTCCTTCTAATTTTAAGTAGATAAAACTTAAAGCTTAGACATACATAAGGACTCATTCACAATAGATTAAGAAACCAAGAAAGAGATCATTTTTTTCAAAGCAGTAAAAGTTACAAACTGTTCACAATTTTTCGATCCACGCAAATCGACCTGGAGAACCGACTCTTGTCCAAGTATCGAGCGACGACTGGCCTCGGTCGATCATACCATACAAAAGGTGCAGTGACTCTTCCACTCACTCACTCACTCACTCACTCACTCACTCACTCACTCACTCACTCACTCACTCACTCACTCACTCACTCACTCACTCACTCACTCACTCACTCACTCACTCACTCACTCACTCACTCACTCACTCACTCACTCACTCACTGACTCACTCACTCACTCACTCACTCACTCACTCACTCACTCACTCACTCACTCACTCACTCACTCACTCACTCACTCACTCACTCACTCACTCACTCACTCACTCACTCACTCACTCACTCACTCACTCACTCACTCACTCACTCACTCACTCACTCACTCACTCACTCACTCACTCACTCACTCACTCACTCACTCACTCACTCACTCACTCACTCACTCACTCACTCACTCACTCACTCACTCACTCACTCACTCACTCACTCACTCACTCACTCACTCACTCACTCACTCACTCACTCACTCACTCACTCACTCACTCACTCACTCACTCACTCACTCACTCACTCACTCACTCACTCACTCACTCACTCACTCACTCACTCACTCACTCACTCACTCACTCACTCACTCACTCACTCACTCACTCACTCACTCACTCACTCACTCACTCACTCACTCACTCACTCACAGAACCCGTTCTTGCCGCAACCGAGTCGATCGCGCTGGGACTCATTCTGGTTGACGTCCCGTATCAAGTCGTTATGGAACAAGACCAAGTGGTGGTGGCTGGTGCTGCTGGTCGTCGGCGTCATCGTCGGTATTGTCGTACTCGCCTTCATGTTCAACGCCGTCGATCCCAATTGATCCAAACAACATCAAACAACATGAAACAACACAAAAAACGCAATCAATATCAAACAACATCAGACAACATCACATCATTTTATAGGTCCATCGTTCATTGTAAGAAGGTATAAATAATGCGAAAACTACTGAACTTGAGAATAAAGTTCTGGCAGAGCTAGAACCAGATTTTCAAGTGCTGGAGTCAGAACCGGATTCTCAACTTACTCAAATTTTGCATAGCCAATTATGGGGGTTTATACCAACATGTGCAAATATGTACATAAAGGCTGTTGACATTCATGGAGTGTAAATGTACTGATGTGGAATGGAGTATCGTAATACCCGTGAATGTTTTATATAAGTTTTAGAGTTCATACATGACCGACAATCGGTGTTGATGGCGAATCATATTCCGTTGGGTTCTAGATTTATTGCTCATTAGAATTCGGAAGGCTGTATCAATCATGACAATAATTAATTAGTATTTTGGTTTCTACTGAATTATCTGTAATACTGTAGTCTGGAAAACTTTAATACAACGTAGAACTTTCACATCACAACCAACCAATCAAGCTGCATTCAATTTATGTCAGGATTTATATTAGCCTTACCTGCTTATATGAAACCGGGTTAAAACTATCATGATCGATCTGAACTCCAAACTTATTTCCATTTATGAATAGACTTTTTCCACCCTCTACCATCATAATTAATCTTTGGTTTTGGACATAAATTATTCATGAATCCGTATAGACCTTCTGTTTCAAGTATTTTAAAGCGGTATAGTAGAGTGGTTCATTGGCTCAGACTATTCTTATCGACACCCGATTTCACTGAACTCAATTGTCAGATCAGTCAATCATTCATCGGTTAGATTTGTGGCCAGATTTGTGGATTTACTGTGTTTTAATATGAATACGTTTATTCTTTTTTCGGTTATCATGAACAAGAAAATACAAACAATTTTATTGATGAGATATGAGCTGTATGAGTAAAACACTGTTTGTGAGTCGTTATCTTCAAACTCAGTTTTACTACCTCTGCCTTTACCGTTGATGTGGTTATATATTTGCAATTTTAAGCATTTCAGTATAGTGTTATGGGGTAATCTCTCCCTCGGATCAATTTTCCCCAGGAACAAGAGCCCCACACAGGTGACTCCGCCTTCTAGCATTTCGATGATTCGAAATTTAGCTTTATCAGCTCTGAGTTTTCATACTACAGCATTCATTCGAACCAACACACATTTTATGGTGTAGTGTTGCATGGTCCTATTGGGTAACTCACCCCTCCCGACAATTAGTCGTCCCCCGATACCTGGTATCCTTTCTGGATAAACACCACTTAGGGCGAACTCTTTAGGTCAACCACCCCCCTTTGTCGACATGTATACTTAATTCTTATACTTTGATTATTGTAATGTAGTCTATCGTAATCACTTAATTCATTATAATTATCGTTAATCACTGGTTTCAATATAATATAGATTATCTTAAATTTACTCAAATGTAATTGCCTTATTAACTATCCATTACTTGATATAACACATTACCTTTATAATATCTCAGTCTCATTAAAGTAACATTAAAACAAGACCATTGGGTGACGGTAATTAAAAGATAATGATACATACATACACCCCAATTCCACACGTAACACACAATGTCATGTGTGAAGGGCCAACACACAATAAACAGGCCCGGCTTACGGAGCCGCCCATGACAATAGTAGCACTGATGAAGAGATAAACTACGGTCCTAAAGCGAGTTTTTCGGATAACTGATGAAGATGTTACCATATTGAAAAGGGGGTAACAATCACACAAGAAAAATGAGAGATATAAAAACGTCTTCTGCGTCCATGCTGTATCCGAAACGCGTTACAGGTCTTATGATGACACGTCACCGGAATCCCCTTGTGTTTCTTCTTCAATATAACCCCGGTTTGACTGTCTGACACCTGTATGTATGTATATGGCATTTACTGAATGGCGAAGTTGGATAAAAATATATAAATATACATAAAGGTCAGAATACTAAATGCGCCATTGCAATAAACCTCCATGTATCTAATTGGCGCGTATTTGAATTCAGTCTCATTATCAATCGTGGATGACATAGTAACAGTAAATTATCAATCTGTTGGGAAAGTATTTCATTGACTATGGAGCTTATATTTGTTTGAAGAAGTATCTTTACATGATGACTCAGAAACCATATTATACCATTGTGATGCGATGTCTATGTTAATTGCACTGATTTGATTACCCACTGACCACTAGCGGACGAGAAGAGGAGGGAAAAGTGGAATTCCCCCATCTTTGGCGCTTTCAAAAAGTAGAATTTGTTCCCTAAGGTGTAGGTGAAATGGCCTTCTTCCTGCTGATTCCCCCCTCTTTAACGAAAGTCTCTTCCCTTTAGAGGATAAGCTCGTCCGCTAGTGCCACTGACAATATTTTGACCCTGAACCCCGAAAAAAAACCTGAGTATAATTTTAGAAGCGTTTTTTTATTATGAAATACCAATTATCGCCTTCATTTGCATACAGTTCATCAATGGTTATTATACTATTTCACTGATTACTGACTTTCTATGCTTCATGGAATACTCGAATAAACTTGTGAAATCATAATGGTAGTGTGGGTCTTAGCCTCAGGAATTTTTTAAAACTTGAATCAAAAGTGAGCGTTATTTATTTATTTTTTTGAGAAAAGATTCGTTTATTCAGCATGTTCTTGTTGCGACCGGCATACATTTTGTTATTAATTCAGCAAATACTTCTGTGTATAATAGTTATAGAAAACTTAGGTATAAATAGAGTACATTTTTTTGATCTATAAATAGTGTTCAGACAGAATATATTTTATACGATGAATATATGATTTGATTACTATAGAAATAGGAATACATCAACATGCCACCAGAAGTTGGACTTCAACAACAAAGAGAATGACAATTTGCCACTTGATTAGGGATATCGGATAAGAAAATTGTGAATAATTTCCGAATAAAAGGTCCGAGTACGCTTATTGATAGAATACAGAGGAGATGAGTTATTCCCGATTGATACTGAGATTGATCTAGCGTAAAGATATGACGCAAAGAAATTAATTTCGGTTTGGTCAAAATTAAGGCAGCGTAACGCTTTGTAATCAATTGTATCGAAGGCCCTGGCGAGGTCTAAATAGAAATCTGTCCTGTGACCCATCTCGAAAGACTCAGACCAAATGTTAAGACAAGAGAGTAGTTGGGTTCCGACCGATTTACGTGGCATAAATCCATGCTGTTCAGGTGAAACCAAGTCATCATTGATTAGATATTCCATTACTTGTTTTCTGATAATTTTCTCCAGTACCTCACTAAGTGTGGGGTTTAAAACGCTTTGCCTGAGAAAATCTACAGGTAGCGGCCCAAATAACGATCTTCTGGTTTATTGGGGTTTTTGATACCCCTAATAATGGTAGTTATGGAGCCAAAATATTTCGGGCCTAGAAGCACGCTTTCGATAAAAAATTGATGTTCAAAATTCGAAAAACTCACTTTTTCTGAAAAATTTTTTTTGTCCAATTTTGAGCGATTTTCGGATCATAACAATTTATAGAAACGTGCTATCAAAATAAAAATTCACATGCATGTTCTACGTTTCACTGCGGTCATTTTGAGCTATATTTGAGCTAAATTGGAAAAATTTTGTTTTTAATAATTTATTCGACCATAGCGTCAACTCACATCAACAAGGTGTCAACTTTGACTCAAAATTCTCGAAATGGCCAACGTAGGAGAAAGTTGCCGTTTGCGGCAATGGATGGGTCATTGGTCGGTCATCATCACCCTATGAATGCACCCCCCCGCATCGACCTGTAGATCGGTGAAAAATTTGATTTTCTGGAAAAATCTGCGAAATTCACTCAAATTTTGCTTTTTGGTCAAAATAAAGGGCACATAAAACTTTCTGACGACGTATCTCACTTTAGTAGGTTCGTCTTATGATAGACAGGTTTATTAGCTACATTTTGAGCCTAACAGGAAATAATTTGATCCATTTTGGAACCATTAAAAGGGTCATACCACTATTCGAGATCGGCATTTTGCTGGTACCATTGTAACGCCTTACCGAAGAAAATACGTTTGGGAAGTAAATGTGGTCTGTCTTATCAAAATTGAGTTCCAAAGTGTTTTGTAACCTTCCAGGATATTGTATTAATACATTATGTCAGTTTGGTTCAAAGTTTCTTAGAACAGGAAATATCCGGATTTTTCGATTTCGGCTGGAAGGCACGCGTCACCAACCGATCTGGCCACTTTAAACGGCGGCCGTCAGCGACAGAAGCCTCCTATCAATAAATAAATTACAGCATATGAAAGTAGATCTAATTCTACGTGTTTTAAGCTTTATTTGACCTTATTTGATCAAATATTCAGTATGGAAAGCAACCCTGGAAATTTCTTCAAATTAACTGTTTTTTTTTTGAAAATAGGATTTGAAGACGAAAGTCAAAATTTAAAGTCATATTTATCTAGACAAACCATGTTTAACGGATTATGCTTCATATTGCAGCTTCAAAAAGTTCATATGAATATCCCTCCTTACATGGCCCATGTAATCAAGCGTTTTCAAGCTACGTGCCATTTTTATGCCACAAATGATGGTTCTCCTTTTCTGGTTTTCCGTTCATGACCGATCGTTTATCGATGAATCATGCAAGATAATACCTTCATTTGATAAAGAAAATAACGATGATATACTTTCTGATAGTCAGCTGTTAAAAGTTCACAAACATACTGAAAAAGAAGAAATTATCGAAATTTCACGTTGTAGGTGAGCACTCTTTTCAAGTTTCAAATCAGACGAGCTTATTAGTGATTAGCTCTCAACGGTGACTCCTACTATAATAATTTTGCTGTTGCTTGGTAAGTAATACGTCAAAAATTCATCGTTCCTACTCAATGTGTTTAAAATTTTTGCTGGAATGTTTTACTACTCACTCACATTTGTCCTGGCTTGCAAAATTTATGCTGTTTTGTGGTAATTTACTAGTTGAGCGCTTTATTGATTAATTGAATACTGTTTGTAGTACTTGTAATTTACTTCCTTCAATTTTACATACCACATTCACTAAGAATTCATATCGCAGAAAAATTACGAGAACGTACGCCGACTATAAACACGTAATAAAGGGGATGTTTCATGGGTAGGAACGATTTTTTTATAATTGCGGACTAATCAATATCCTTAACAATTTATCATCATATTCCCGTTATAATCAGAGAAAAACTCAATTTTAGGATGTGTATGGCAACAGTTTTACAAGACATAACACGCTGTACCGACTTTACTTTTACTTAATACACCAAAGCAAATTTAGCCAACGAGCGGGGTTTTGAAATCTTTCCTCAAGGTGTGGGTGTTCTTAAAAACTGAACCCCGTTTACATGTTTCCTAATTAAATTTCCTAAACGATTTCTTAAATATTTCGCCAATGACTTCTCCTCCTTATTCAGGATTTGCTATTCCACAAGTGTAACGGTTAAAGGTGTTCGAAGTAAAGGGATTTAGGTGAAAGTGGAAGTGCTGGAACGAACTAGTGAATATGTATATTTTTAACATTTGAAAATTACTGAATGCTGACTGACACTTTTTGTTACTTGGCGGATATATCTCGAGTCAGCAAGTAGTAGAATGAGAAAAAAATCGCGATCCTTCTGTATCTGAAAAGGTCATTGAAGATTCATCGTCAATTCATATCTTACGAGAATTCAAGTTATTATACGTTTGGTCAGGGTCGCAATCAAACTGTTTATTTGGACATTTGGTTATGGGTTATTTAGTTATTTCAAACGAATATAACAAAGAGCTGGTTAGTGTTTGAGTATGAGCTGCCAAAGAGTAGGACCTACAGCTACAGACACAAACTTCTGTTCTTGATTATGTGTAAAGTCGGTCCAACGGAGTGAATGAGTAAATAAAATAAAAAGCTTTTGACTAGCTGAGTGAATGCGGTATGTAAATTTGAAGGAAGTATAGTACAAGTACTACAAACAGTATTCAGTTAATCAATAAAGCGCTAAACTAGTAAATTACCACAAAACAGCATAAATTTTGCAAGCCAGGACAAATGTGAGTGAGTAGAAAAACATTCCAGCAAAACTTTTTAACATATTGAGTAG
The DNA here is from genome assembly GCA_964036265.1 of Daptonema setosum. Lineage (NCBI taxonomy): Eukaryota > Metazoa > Nematoda > Chromadorea > Monhysterida > Xyalidae > Daptonema > Daptonema setosum. The sequence continues at coordinate 22,160 of CAXIWR010000370.1, read as the reverse complement.
GAACGATGAATATTCGACGTATTACTTACCAACCAACAGTAAAACTTATATAGTAGGAGTCACCGTTGAGAGCTAATCACTAATAAGCTCGTCTGATTTGAAACTCGAAAAGAGTGCTCACATACAACGTGAAATTTCGATAATTTCTCCTTTTTCAGTATGCTTGTGAACTTTTAACTGATGCTGACTATCATAAAGTTTATCATCGTTATTTTCTTTATCAAATGAAGGTATTATCTTGCATGATTCACCGATAAACGATCGGCCATGAACGGAAAACCAGAGAAGGAGAACCATCATTTGTGGCATAAAAATAGCCCGTAGCTTGAAAACGCTTGAAAACATGGGCCATGTAAGGAGGGATATTCAAATGAACTTTTTGAACCTACATTATGAAGGCATCTTCCGTTAAACTTGGTTCGTCTAGATAAATATGACTTTAATTTTAACTTTCGTCTTCAAATAATATTTAAAAAAAACAGTTAATTTGAAGAATTTTCCTGGGTTGCTTTACATATTGAATATTTGATCAAATAACGTCAAATAAGGCTTAAAACATGTAGAATTAGATCTACTTTCATATTCTGTGATTGATTTATTGATAGGAGGCTTCTGTCGCTGACGGCCGCCGTTTAAAGTGGCCAGATCGGTTGGTGACGCGTCCTTCCAGCCGAAATCGAAAAATCCGGATCTTTCCTGCTTTAAGAAACTTTGAACCAAACTGACATAAAGTATTAATACAATATCCTGGAAGGTTACAAAACACTTTGTAACTCAATTTTGATAAGACAGACCACATTTACTTCCCAAACGTATTTTCTTCGGTAAGGCGTTACAATGGTACCAGCAAAATGCCGATCTCGAATAGTGGTATGACCCTTTTAATGGTTCAAAAATGGATCAAATTATTTCCTGTTAGGCTCAAAATGTAGCTAATAAACCTGTCTATCATAAGACGAACCTACTAAAGTGAGATACGTCGTCAGAAAGTTTTATGTGCCCTTTATTTTGACAAAAAAGCAAAATTTGAGTGAATTTCGCAAATTTTTCCAGAAAATCAAATTTTTCACCGATCTACAGGTCGATGCGGGGGGGGTGCATTCATAGGGTGATGATGACCGACCAATGACCCATCCATTGCCGCAAACGGCAACTTTCTCCTACGTTGGCCATTTCGAGAATTTTGAGTCAAAGTTGACACCTTGTTGATGTTAGTTGACGCTATGGTCGAATAAATTATTAAAAACAAAATTCTTCCAATTTAGCTCAAATATAGCTCAAAATGACCGCAGTGAAACGTAGAACATGCATGTAAATTTTTATTTTGATAGCACGTTTCTATAAATTGTTATGATCCGAAAATCGCTCAAAATTGGACAAAAAATTTTTTTCAGAAAAAGTGAGTTTTTCGAACTTTGAACATCAATTTTTTATCGAAAGCGTGCTTCTAGGCCCGAAATATTTTGGCTCCATAACTACCATTATTAGGGGTATCAAAAACCCCAATAAACCAGGAGATCGTTATTTGGGCCGCTAACTCCATACAACCTGTAGGTTTTCTCAGGCAAAGCGTTTTAAAGAGAAAGGGCGATAGTTATCCGGATCAGACTTAGGTTCCTTTTTTGTGATTGGGATTACCTCAGCTATTTCCCATTGGGAAGGAAATAGCGAGGTAAACAGATCTTGATTAAATAGTGAACTAAGTGGCTCTGCTAGGGAGAAGTATAGTCTACGAAGGAGAAGGTTAGGGATGTTATCGAACGCAGCAGATTTTTTATTGGGAAGAGATTTTAGTGTGATTGTGCAAAAAAGAAAATTAAATAAAATCAGAATTAAAAACAAAAAAAAATTAAATGCCATCTTAAAAAATCGGGCTCGGATGCGCGGAAATGCCTAACCGTTGACCGTCGTTGTTTACCGAACCCAACCGCAAAGTTACGATGTTTGCCGAAGACCCAAAATATTCGAAGAAGTTGGTTCAGTGAGTGCTCACCTCAGTGGTTCTGTTCAAATGTTGATGCATATTTGGTCGCTAGTGTCCACTTAGTTTCTTGTGACACTAGCTATTCTAAAACAGTAGGGTTGTCTAAAAACACTAAAGCGTATACGTTGCTTTTTCGCAGTTTTGCGAGTCCTCATAGTGCGGGTCTCGAACTCGAGGGGCCAAGTATACTGAATCGAAGGGGCGGCTGACCGCTAAGATGAAGGACACCACGCTCACAGTTGCTCCGATGGAAGGTGTCGTATCGTGACGACAAAAACGCCAACCATTCTGGTTCTCACATAGGTGGGCGATGTTATTTGTGGTTTGTTGTTGTTGTTGTTATTGGTGGTGGTGGTTGTTGTTGAAATCACTCACCATTTCACTACTGTAACTCAGTTACTGACCTACTTATCTACTCACTCACTCACTCACCTACTCAATTTTACACATTTTAGTTCACCAACCGCAGACGGCTCTGTCGGTTCGATAGCTTCGAAGTCTTCCATGAACATTCGAAAAATTGGTATGCGACGACAGGCCTGCAGTTTTAATAACGTCGGTTGGTAATGAGTGAATTGAGTAAGTGTGTGGTTGAGTGGGACATGAGCTTGTCAGAAACTTGACTGTGTGTACCATGTATTTCAGTGGCTGTGACACTTCTAACAAAAAGTATCGAATTGGCAAGCTAGTCAGTCGTTGTCAAAATCTCAAAATCGAGTCAGCAATTTTTTGGTGAATTATCTAACGACATAACTTGGATGCTCAATCGCCCATCACCGTTCTCATCACAGTTATGCTCAAAATTAGTTTTATATGAGTCGATGAATGATCATTCACAGCCCTCAATCGCTCACACTGTCGTTTACCCCCATGCATTCATACTATAGAGAAAATAACAAAACTTTTCAGCAAGTATTTTTCTACCCTAACATTAACTTTTTCATTTAACAACAATACCATCAAACTCGGTTTATGTTGCACTGATATCAGCTGATGTTGTTACAGATAGCAGTTCTCGACGGAACGTCATTGTTATGTTTCTTTTACCAGCCCGAACCTGAACAAAATTACTTTGAAATGCGAGTTTCAATTCAAACTTTGACGACCATTTTCGTCGTTTGCAGTGCTACTGAAATCTGCGTTCAGGTGCGGTTTGAGAGAAGATCAAGTTAGCTGGTGCTTATCGCTTATTTAGTGATTTACCGTTAACTCGTTATCTCATTCACAAACTCACCCAACCACTCATTCATTGATTAACTTATCAACAACTGCATTCTTTATTTTTTATCCCTCGGAATTTCAAGAGTAATTTATCGAAATTTAGGCATGTTGTTCGACCAGCCCGGAACTTATGGGTTTCTCCGTAGAGACCACACATCAGATATTCATCATTGTGCCCTAAATTGTCACTTGCACGAAAACTGTGAGGCTGGTTCAGGGATTAATCGGTTTTCACACTTGATCACTTACTCACTAACTATTTCACTCACTCACTCGCTCATTATTTCATTAAAACACTCACTCACTCACTCACTCACTCACTCACTCACTCACTCACTCACTCACTCACTCACTCACTCACTCACTCACTCACTCACTCACTCACTCACTCACTCACTCACTCACTCACTCACTCACTCACTCACTCACTCATTCACTCATTTATATACTCACTACTCTGTTCACGCATTTAGCTCGCAACATTTGTGCCTAACGACAAAACCACCAGAGAACGAATGATAGTAAATACTTGCAAACTTTATGAAGTATTGGAAACCCATAGCCGACACGACAGACGTTGGAAGAAAGTTATTAATATTTATATATTATTATATTTTTGTGGTTGTTATATATCGTTGTTGTTTTCATCATTTATAGAGCACGAGTCACGTACATCATCGACGAAACAAACGTTCGTCGAATGCTACGGACGTATTAGACATAGAATGCGTTGAGCATAGAGCCCAACAACATGATACCCCACAAACATCATCAAGTTTGCCAAGGTTGTCGTTGTTATTTTTGTGAGAAACATTCATTGTTTTCCATTCCATGAAACTGTTTCAGCGCGTGTGGAAGACAAACGATATCACCGATATTTAGCGATCGCAGTCGAATTATCGGTTACATACACTCCCAGATTTTTGTCTTTCTTTCTCGGTGACAACAGAAAAACAGAGGCAATGAAAAACAGACATAGTCCTTACTGTATTTAGCTAAATTTCGTCGATTTGACTGACAACAGACTGGTTGACTGACTACCTCGCTGAATAACTCGTTGACTGGTTAACCGTCTGACTGACTTATCGACTGACTGACTTACTTTACTGACTTACTGACTTACTGACTTACTGACTGACCGACTTACTGACTGACTGACTCATTGACATGTTAACCGACTATCTGACCTATCGATTGACTGACAGACCAGACCGACTGACTGGCCTATCGATTGACTGACAGACTGACTGAATGACTGACTGACTGACTGACTGACTGACTGACTGACTGATTGACTAACGGGCGGCTGCATACAGTAATGGACTAATATTCTGGTTAACTTGCTTAATGACAGGCAGGTGGCCTCCGAGCAGCGAACCACAGTTGGCCCTGGCAAGCTGCTTTAATAGCGGATGCACGTAATGGCAGACAAGGAGTACAGTATTGTGCTGGAAGTCTGATTACATCAAACATAGTAATCACCGCAGCTCATTGCTTGAAGGATGTCAGGTAATTTTTTGCGCACTCACTCACTCACTCACTCACTCACTCACTCACTCACTCACTCACTCACTCACCTACTCACTCACCTACTCACTCATTCTCTCAAACACTCACTCACTCACTCACTCACTCACTCACTCACTCACTCACTCACTCACTCACTCACTCACTCACTCACTCACTCACTCACTCACTCACTCACTCACTCACTCACTCACTCACTCACTCACTCACTCACTCACTCACTCACTCACTCACTCACTCACTCACTCACTCACTCACTCACTCACTCACTCACTCACTCACTCACTCACTCACTCACTCACTCACTCACTCACTCACTCACTCACTCACTCACTCACTCACTCACTCACTCACTCACTCACTCACTCACTCACTCAATCATTCACTCACTCCCTCACTCCCTCACTCACTTACTCACTCACTCACTCACTCATTCATTCACTCATTCACTCATCATTGTAGTTACGACAAATCGCGCATCTCAGTTGTGCTAGGCACGAACAAGCAATATCCTGATGACGGTGATTTTATCACAGGTGTTGTTAGAGTGATCACGCATCGGAAATTCGGTTAGAATTCAGAATGTTGGTGCAAGAATGAAATACTTTTTTCGTTTTTCATGTCAGTGTTTATGCTGATTTTCAATGAGTAACTTTTATAAAAACCACACGCTACAAACACTTCCCATACTCAGAATATTCGCCAAAGTACAAACATCCATATGACATCGCTCTACTGGTCCTGAACAGAACGGTTGAGTTTTCGAACAAGATAAGCCCGATTTGCATAGCCGATGAAACTACAGTAGCTGGTCAATCATGTGTGGTTATAGGCTGGGGAAGAACGGGTAAGTGAGTGAGTGAGTGAGTGAGTGAGTGAGTGAGTGAGTGAGTGAGTGAGTGAGTGTGTGAGTGAGTGAGTGAGTGAGTGAGTGAGTGAGTGAGTGAGTGAGTGAGTGAGTGAGTGAGTGAGTGAGTGAGTGAGTGAGTGAGTGAGTGAGTGAGTGAGTGAGTGAGTGAGTGAGTGAGTGAGTGAGTGAGTGAGTGAGTGAGTGAGTGAGGGAGTGAGGGAGTGAGTGAGTGAGTGAGTGAGTGAGGGAGTGAGTGAGTGAGTGAGTAAGTGAGTGAATGAGTGAGTGAGTGAACGTTTCAGATAACAGATCCTCATCTGACGTCTTGATGCAAGCGAACGTTTCCTTAGTGGAGCATGACACTTGCAACAATGAGGATCATTATAATCAAGCAATACTGCAGCCTGTAATGTTGTGCGCCGCCGGATCGGGCACTGACAGTTGTCAGGTTTCTCATACTTGTTGTTTTTTTTGTATTATTTACATATTGTTATTACTTTTTGTAAATTTTTGTATTTGTTGTGCACGTTGACGTTTGTTAAGGGTGATAGCGGTGGCCCGCTGATGTGCCCTGATTCCGATGGAGTCTGGCATCTGCACGGCATCGTTTCATGGGGTTACGGTTGTGGCATTGCTAACAAGCCCGGAGTTTATACGAGAGTGTCCAACTTAAGAGACGACTGGCTACTGAAGAAACTTAACCAGTCCTAAACTATAACAATAACAACTTTTGTATGTACATACTGTGATTTCATAGCTTGCTGATGATCATCAATTTAACTGGCAATGTGTAGAATATTTTATTACGTCAGTTCGCACAAACGATTGAAAAAAGTTGACGTTCAAATTTTAAAATTTTAAAATTGATATTTAATAAAATGATAGTTTTATATACAGAAATAAAGTAGCTTCTATTTATGCATCACCAGCTGGTTATGTTTCGCCAAACAAAGATGACTTTCGTTTACCCAGCCCAGACCTTGCTTTATAGTCAGATAACTGCAAACAAAAACAATTTTTAACGACTGATTGTGTTCACAATAATAAAAACATAATAAAAACGTAATGAAAACAGCAACCGCACTAACAACCCACAAAAACAATTACAAAAATACAGAAAACAACAAAAAACACGCAACCACTACCACAACAATACCATCATCAAGCTTGCTTTCAGAATCCAAAGGAAAGTAAACAGGAAAGTGAACAGGAAAGGAAAAAAGAAGCTGTAAACACGCACGGGTTGGTCTACAGCGAAATATTCCAAAAAATTAAATAATAAATAATTCAGGTGCAGCAGCAAATGAGCTATTCTGATTGGCCAGTGCGCTGCGCATGATAGGCCAGTCAAATTCACATTCTGAAGGTTCTAGTTTCACGTCTATATTTTCGCATCGGTTGTTTTACTGAATTTCCTTTGACTTTATTTTTTTACTTACCTTTGTACTCTGAATGCACCCTAACCACATCAACGTCCAATGTACACAGATTAGGTAGGATCAGTGATGCCTTGATACAAACATGTGGATCTGATTCGATTGGTTGGAAATCGAGTTATTTTTCTCCTTGAATGTAATGTCCTACTCATATCTATGGTAACGTAAAAGTTGAGAACGTTTTTCAGTGTCATAAGACTGTATAGTAAAAAGACCAACAAAATTCAGGGAATACCTTTTATTCGAATATATTGAGCAACCATTAAGCATCTAACATCAGCTTTCAAATCAGGCCTCCACAAAGATTTGGAAAATGTTGGAATAACAAAAAATTTTAATTTTCTGCGTTTGCAAATTTGTTGCAAAAGCACTGCATTTGGTACAGACAAGCGAAATCACAATACGGCATCCTCTACACGAATTTGTTCGGTTATTTATCAGTTGCCTTGCACCAACGCCAGCACAGCTGCTTTGTACTTTCCGGATGTGTCGCCCTAAAATTCAAGAGATGAATATTAATACATAAAAAAATCCGTGTATGTTTCAAAACTGGCTGACTGAATATGAAGGAATCTAATGAAATAACTATGTAAATTAGATTCATTGCAAGTTCAAAACTGTGTAACTCAATACGAAGTAAAAGAAAAGGACGGACTTCATTAACACTGACTGACTGACTGACTGACTGACTTACTGACTGACTGACTGATTTACTGACTGACTGACTGACCGACTGACTGACTGACTGACTGACTGACTGACTAACACTGATGGCTGACTCGAGAGTCTTTTTGTACAACCGCTGATACTCTTGCTTGATCTCTACCATATCTTTCTCGCAACGACTTATAACCACACGGCACAGGTCGCGGTCTCTAGTGCCCAATCCCTGTAAATGTATTTTTTTAAAACAACGGATTCATGCATCTGATCACTCACTCACTCACTCACTCATTCATTCACTCACTCACTCACTCACCTTCATAGAGAGCATGAGCCGTTCGGCAAAGTACGCTGGTCTATTCTTGCAGCACTGGACGAGTGTGATCAAACCGTTCTTGATGTCACCACTGAATTCTTTTTTGAGTGCCGTTTCGATGTCGTGACCGGCCAACTTCTGGTATTCCTGCAAATGTAAAAAATATCACCATCATTTATATTTTATAAAATTACACCCATAAATTACATCCATAAATTGGACGTAATTTACATGACATGTAAAAAATACAACGAATAATATTTATTTTATAGAAAAGTAATTCAGGAAATCAGATGCATTTTAAGTATTTTTTCTATTCAATAAGAGTAAGTGCAGTGAATAATAAGCCAAAGTCCAACCTGGAACACAAGTTGCTGCTGATGTGGGTTTTGGCCAATAAGAACGGCGAAGAACGCTCCCTCGTCCGTTCCGATCTTCTTGACACCGGCTTTGTGAAGCTCCTGTAAAAGGTGCCTACATGCTTTCATATACCTCTTATTTGGTCATATTTCTAGTGATTCACTAAACTCACTCATTCACTCACTCACTCACTCTTTCACTCACTCACTCACTCACTCACTCACTCACTCACTCACTCACTCACTCACTCACTCACTCACTCACTCACTCACTCACTCACTCACTCACTCACTCACTCACTCACTCACTCACTCACTCACTCACTCACTCACTCACTCACTCACTCACTCACTCACTCACTCACTCACTCACTCACTCACTCACTCACTCACTCACTCACTCACTCACTCACTCACTCACTCACTCACTCACTCACTCACTCACTCACTCACTCACTCACTCACTCACTCACTCACTCTCACTCACTCACTCACTCACCTGAGCATCTTGTCTGGCTCTGTTCGCATCCGTGTTAGTCGATTCATCTCGTCCACCACTGGACAAGGCAACCAAAAGACGTTTGAAGTTGAACGAGCTTTCCGACTTCAAGTCGTTCTCTAGGTCGCGGTTGAAAACTGAAAGTGATTTTAGTTTTTTTACTAGTGATTTTACTTTTTAGTGTTAATGCAGTCAACTCACGTCGTTTATATGCCGATTTGATGTTCATAATCTCGGCGTTGGTCCTCGTCGACAAGATTTCCATAAGAGTTGCTTCATTCGTACCAACACCATCCATTGCGTTTCGGAGTTCCTGCATTTTTTATTACTTCGGTAAAGACGCATGATCAAGAATAAAATAATGCAAGAGCTAGAATGTCCAACAAACCTTGGCATCAAACTCATCGGATTTATCCAATAAGGACACCATCAGATCTTCCATGTTTCCATGCAGTTCGCTGATGATCTCTTTGACTAGGTCCTTTAAAAGTGAGTGAGTGAGTAAGTAAATGAGTGAGTGAGCGAGTGAGTCAACAAGTGAGTCCGTGTCATTCGTACCTTTCCGTACATGGTCTTGAATGCCAGCTTGATCTGTTGTCTTTCATTTTCTGTCCGCTTACAGAGTACGTCAACTATTTTGGTTTCGTTGCAGCCAATTCCCTGTAAAAATCAACAAAATAATCAACCAGTCAGTCAATCAGCCAATCAGTCAACGAGGCACAATTCAGTCAGTCAGTTTATCAGACGAGCTCACCTTCATGGCATCACGAAGGGTCTTAGCATCCGTTTGGGCATTGAATCCGGGAGTGGGTTTGATGGATGGATGAGCCATTGGTGCGTGTGCCTGGGGCGTGAGGTGCGTGTGAGTTAGGTTAGGGCGCGTGAGGTACGGGAGCGTGAGGTGCTGCTGCGTGAGGTGAGGGTGCGTGAGGTGCAGGTGCGTGAGGTGAGGGTGCGTGAGGTGCAGGTGCGTGAGGTGCAGGTGCGTGAGGTGAGGGTGCGTGAGGTGCTGCTGCGTGAGGTGAGGGTGCGTGAGGTGCAGGTGCGTGAGGTGAGGGTGCGTGAGGTACGGGAGCGTGAGGTGCTGCTGCGTGGAGTGAGGGTGCGTGAGGTGAGGTTGCGTGAGGTGAGGGTGCCTTGGGTCAGTGGGTTCAGTGATTGTGAGGGGTGATGACCACCAGATCAGTAGGAATAAAAAAAATTCCAGTTTCAACTATTTCTTTGTTCGCCAAAGCCTGGCGTCGATCTTTTATAACTCGACTCGCTATAAAGTGCACTCGTGAAGGTGGAAAACCTTTTTCAATGAACAACCCTTGAATTATTTAACATCAAGCCTCTATAATGATTCGAAAATGTTGAAAGAAAACAGATTTTTTTGCAATTAGAGTTTTCATAGCATGTGTGCTGGGTTTTAAATTTACATGTTTTACTTACATTTGAGCTTTTGCAGGAACTGTTGGGCCATGTACCCAACGGCCAACACTCAAGAGATGCCCATACAACCGCTAAACGACTCTGGCGGCCAAAACAGTGCGCCAAGCTTTTCACGAAACGAAACATCAGAAGAACATCTTGTAACAAACGCATCGAATACTTATTATGAAAAGTTTCGTTATGAGATCGGCGTGTGCCTGATGATTCACAAGTGAGGCACGTAATGAGCTGCTTTGCTGGTAGAGACTTTGCTGTAACTCCACCGTTCATACTTTTATCTTTTGTATTTAGTTCTATGCACTTTCAAATAATGTACAAATGTACATAGTTATCAATCCATATATGATTATTTCATTACTCATAAAACATGATTTATAATCGTTGCGTTTGCTGTGATCTTGGTGGAAAATGCGAATCTACAATATCACAACATTCAATAAATATGGAGATAATTTGTCATAGCATAAATATGTTTGCAAGCAGCGTATAACCCACGTGCATAAGTTTTGTGTTTTTAAGTGAATGCTTTGAAAACTTGTATCAAAAGCCAACAGATGCATATGGTATATTTACATGCAACCACACTGGATAAAAGCATTGCATTTAGTACAGACAAGCGAAATCACAATATGGCATATTTTACATACATTAATTGGCTATTAATCACTAATCAGTTGCCTTGCACCAACGATAGCAGAGCTGCTTTGTACTTGCCGGATGTGTCACCCTGAAATTCAGAAAATTAATATTAATATTAACTTTCATACCTTCTTCCGTGTCCACTTGACCAAGTAATTCGCATACTGAGTCACTGATTGGCTGATTGTTTAACTAACAGACTGACTGGCTGATTGATTGACTGACTGACTCACTGACATACTGACTGAGACAGACTGACTGGCTGACTAACAGACCGACTGCTTGACTGACTGACTAACACTGATGGCTGACTCGAGAGTCTTTTTGTAGAGTCGCTGATACTCCTGCTTGATCTGTACCATATCTTTCTCGCATCGAGTTATAATCACACGGCATAGATCACGGTCTTTAGTGCCCATACCCTGCAAATTTTGAAAGTTTGTTTAGAAAACAAAAGATTCCCTCACTCACTCACTCACTCACTCACTCACTCACTCACTCACTCACTCACTCACTCACCTTCATAGAGACCATGAGCCGTTCAGCGAAGTATGCTGGTCTATTCTTGCAGCACTGGACGAGTGTGATCAGACCATTCTCGATGTCACCACTGAACTCACGTTTCAATGCCGTTTCAATGTCATGACCGGCTAATTTCTGGTATTCCTGCAAATGATAGACATGATAAACATGTTAAATTATGTTAATATTTATTGTATTCCAAATGAAAGTCAGTTAAGCAGTCAGAGTCTCAAATCAAACCTGGAACACAAGTTGCTGCTGATGTGGGTTCTGGCCAATGAGAACGGCGAAGAACGCTCCCTCGTCCGTTCCTATCTTCTTGACACCGGCTTTGAGAAGCTCCTGTAAAATGTAACTTTCTATTCATTCATATACCAAGTGAATCACTCACTCACTCACTCACTCACTCACTCACTCACTCACTCACTCACTCACTCACTCACTCACTCACTCACTCACTCACTCACTCACTCACTCACTCACTCACTCACTCACTCACTTACTCACTCACTCACTCACTCACTCACTCACTCACTCACTCACTCACTCACTCACTCACTCACTCACTCACTCACTCACTCACTCACTCACTCACTCACTCACTCACTCACTCACTCACTCACTCACTCACTCACTCACTCACTCACTCACTCACTCACTCACTCACTCACTCACTCACTCACTCACTCACTCACTCACTCACTCACTCACTCACTCACTCACTCACTCACTCACTCACTCACTCACTCACTCACTCACTCACTCACTCACTCACTCACTCACTCACTCACTCACTCACTCACTCACTCACTCACTCACTCACTCACTCACTCACTCACTCACTCACTCACTCACTCACTCACTCACTCACTCACTCACTCACTCACTCACTCACTCACTCACTCACTCACTCACTCACTCACTCACTCACTCACTCACTCACTCACTCACTCACTCACTCACTCACTCACTCACTCACTCACTCACTCACTCACTCACTCACTCACTCACTCACTCACTCACTCACTCACTCACTCACTCACTCACTCACTCACTCACCTGTGCATCTTGTCTGGCTCTGTTCGCATCGGTTTGAGTCGATTCATCCCGGCCACCACATGATAAGGCAACCAGAAGACGTTCAAAGTGGAAAGAGGTTTCCGATTTCAAGTCCTTCTCCAGATCACGATTGAAAACTGAAAATGAAGTTACTAACCATTGAGTCAATTCAAGTCAAATAATCATTTTAATCAGTCAATGATTGAGCCAGTTAGTCAGTCAGTTGCACATACAGTTGTATATGTACATCACTGTATCTATTTTGTAAATGCCAAAAACTCACGTCGTTTATACATCAATTTGATGTCCATAATCTCAGCGTTTGTCCTCGTCGACAATATTTCCATGAGAGTGGCTTCATTCGTACCAACACCAGACATGGCGTTTCGGAGCTCCTGCCAAGTTTTAATTATTCAGTAAAGATGAATGAACTAGAATATAGTGATGAATGAGTTAGCATTGTATAAATTAATTATGTGAGCCTGTCCGTGAGTTATGCAAACCTTGGCATCAAATTCATCTGATCTGTCCAACAAGGACACCATCAGATCTTCCATGTTTCCTCGCAATTCGCTGATGATTTCTTTGACTAGGTCCTGTAATTGCGTATGAAACTAGGTGAGTGAGTGAGTGAGTGAGTGAGTGAGTGAGTGAGTGAGTGAGTGAGTGAGTGAGTGAGTGAGTGAGTGAGTGAGTGAGTGAGTGAGTGAGTGAGTGAGTGAGTGAGTGAGTGAGTGAGTGAGTGAGTGAGTGAGTGAGTGTGAGTAAGTAAGTGAGTGAGTGAGTGAGTGAGTGAGTGTGAGTGAGTGAGTGAGTGAGTGAGTGAGTGAGTGAGTGAGTGAGTGAGTGAGTGAGTGAGTGAGTGAGTGAGTGAGTGAGTGAGTGAGTGAGTGAGTGAATGAGTGAGTGAGGAAGTGGGTGATTAAATCAGGTGAGTCTTCAAGTCGAGTGTCGAACCTTTCCGTACATGGTCTTGAATGCCAGCTTGATCTGTTGTCTTTCGTTTGCTGTTCGCTTACAGAGTACGTCTACTACTTTGGATTCGTTGCAGCCAAATCCCTGTAATAAAGTTGACCAAATTAGTCACTCAGTCTGTCGTTAGTTGATCTGTCTGTCAAACAATCAGCGAGCTAGTCAATCAGTACGTCAGTTTCTTAATTAGTTAAGCTCACCTTCATAGCATCCCGAAGGGTCTTAGCATCCGTTTGTGCATTGAATCCGGGAGTGGGTTTGATGGATGGATGAGCCATTGGTGCGTGTGCCTGTGGCGCTTGAGGTGCGGGTGCGTGAGTTGCTGGTGCTGCAACTAATTTTGAGGTTGAAACATTGTTTAGTCCTGTTTTTGTGGCTGCATGGAATCACAAAAAAACAGTTTTATGAAACAGAAGGTTTTTTATTGCTGACAACCTTTTCTTCAAGTTAATGACTTTGAGTCTAAATTGAATGTTGGTTTATACAGGGATTTTGAAATGAATATACGAACTGACAACTGATTGCTACTGAGTGCATAATAAAACATAAAATGTCATCCTTGACCGCACAACTATATTTTTTTGGCAAATTATGGATTTTTTTTAGAAATGTTAGCCAAACTTATGTTACTGCATAACAATTCAGCACAATGTACAGAAGTATTCATAATACTGATAACATATCTGTTGTTAATAGACAATATTGTAAAAATTCTGACGTGCATACGTTGTTGTTATGCTGCTAAATCACTCAGTAGAAGTTTTAAACAAAATCTGTTAACATTTTATTGGATTGATATTTATTGAAGGCAAGAAGTAAATCAGTGACTGAATGAATACAACAGGCTCGGGATCACCAGTTTTATGCTTTTGTTGTTATGAAATGCATCCAAGTGTGAATGAGTCATTCGGTTGCACTGACGTACACGTATTTTTATCTGTTTTTTTACATTCATACGTCAATGCCGAGATGTGCAAACAAAAAATCAAAACGTAATGCACATGTACATACGTATTTCCTTGAGTGTGAATCAGCTGAATCAACACCGTGAATTGCTTCCGATCGTTGCAGAATCGATTCACGAAATATATTCCTTTGGGTTTTGGCGAAATATGGTTATAACAGAAATTTGTGTAATCATGCTTTTACAGTAGTGATGCATGGACGGTTGCAGCATATTGCATTACATTGGTAGTTTAAAAAATCATATCGAACGAAAGTTAAGAAGTTTCATGAAAGTAATACAACCGACTAAGCAAATCTGAAATTTTCGGAAATCTCATGTATCATTTCAGGCATTTCATTTTGCGGTAGTGATTTTGGCAAATACGATCTTTGAGTTTTTGTAAAACAATCCAGATTGACGGTTACTTTGTAAACTTTCCGGTTGATTAGATGGGTTTTACATCATCAAACCCGTCCAGGTCTTGCGGTTTGGGCTTTGAGGCTTTGGCTGAATAATCGAGCAATAGGTTTCTATATGAAAGTGCACTAGAATTCAACTGTGCAAATAAACTACACACATATATATCATAACTCACTGACAGAGAATTCAACGAGAAACTCAGATGATTCGGAGAAAACAACGCGCGAGTATCCGAACGGAATGTTCGGGCTTCGTTTTTTAACGGGTAAATCTAGTGGCCGAATAACTTTTGGTCAACAACTATTGCGTATTCTATTTTGTGAGTTTATGATATTCAGAACCAAAAATTGGTTGGCTAAAGCTTTGAATGTCAGCTTCCCACCGCATTCCTCAGATACCAATAGTCAACTTATTCGTGTAATCCGCTACTGGCTGCAGCTGCAACGCTCGGTCCTCGGTGCAACTTAACGTGACTAATGAAATCGTTCGACGAAGGAAATTTCGAATGAGTTTGAAAGTTTCCAAAGTTTTTAGAAAATGTTTGTGTAATAGCTAATGCAGAATGTACGAGATTTCAGAGTCACTTTGCTGTATTCATATCTACATATCTAGAACAATTGATATACTGCACACCGTTACCACTGGCGGACGAGCCAATCCTTCAAATGGAGTCGAATTTCTTCAAAGAGGGGGAATAAGCAGGTTATTTACCTACTCCTCAAGGAACAACTTCGACTTTTTGAAACAGCCAAAGAGGGGGGATTCCACTTTTCCCTTAGCTTCGCACTGTTACAATAAACCGTCATCGGTCTGGGTGCAACTGCGACCGTGGGATGTAGTACCGCTTTTTGCTAGCACAACAACAGAAGTGGTATGGCTGATTGTATGTACACAAATAATAAATACACACGTTATTTCGACGCTGCGAGCAGACTCGTTGCAATACCGTTACTACAGCACGTTAGCATGCAACGCGGCGGGTTGCTTACGAAAAGTGCTTCAACCAAAACAAGCAACGCCAAAACAAGCAACATCATGCATCAATGTGTGCAGCAATAATGTATGAAAATAACAACAACAACAACAACAACAACGTTGCGACTCACCTTGATGTGGTGTGTGTGCCGGCGGGTATTGTTGTTGTTGTTGCGGAGGATAACCACCTGAAACAACAACAGTTTCTTGAACAAGTATAAAAAGGTTGACATCGGGTGTAAAAATTCCACATGTGGTTTTGTGTAAACATGCAGAAGAAAAATACATTAACTTACCGGGTTGCTGTGGTGGATAGCCGCCCTGTTGTTGCGGAGGGTAGCCCTGTTGCTGCTGAAATAATATGATTTGTTGTCACAACATACAGTTCACTTAGAGTCAATGTTTATTTACAATTGCAATCAGTTAATAAGGTGTTTAGTTAGCTGCACACCATCATAATTAACTGTTGTTTAAGTTGGGTTTACAATCACGTGTTAACTTACCGCTGGGTAACCATAATACTGCTGAAACTTCGCTTGGTTTAATCAATTTCCGTACAAGTTAACATTAAGTTTCCTATATATAAATGAATTACTAGGAGAGGCGTTACAAACAATTGGACTACAACACTGGCTATATATAGGTGTACGTAATTACCTGTGGTGGATATCCTTGCTGTTGCTGCGGTGGGTAACCACCCTGTTGCGGAGGGTATCCTCCTTGCTGTTGATGGTGACCACCATGATGTTGTGGTGGGTATCCACCCTGCTGTGGTGCGCCGTACTGTTGCGGGTAGCCCTGGGTTAGGACAAATATTTGCAAAACCAATAGTGGACATTTCAAATTAAACTTATCAAGTTTATCAAAAAAATTCTCCTTCCCTATTGTTAAAATTTAGAATAAAAATTCAATAAGAAAAAAATTTATATGAGTACTCACCGGTGTTCCGTAGCCGCCTGGTTGTGACGGCGGGTAACCTTGCTGTGGTGGATAGCCACCACCCTGTTGTGGGGGGTAACCACCCTGTTGCGGGGGGTAGCCGCCCTGTTGCGGGGGGTAGCCGCCCTGTTGCACACCTGCATTCTGAAACAAAGACATATCGGTTAGGGTAGTCAGTTTGAGTATAAATTTCAAGCAATCGAATAGAAAGAATAGCCACTTCGGGAGTTGGGAGAGATTATAGATAGAAAATAAGTCGGGTGTTTTGATAGCAAAACAATGAGTTCTTTAAGGACACCATTGACTGCACATTCAAATGTATATTGGATGGAGTCAGTTCGACTTGCGCGACGAACATGTCTGTGTCTTTGACCGTGTTGCTGATAGCCAGGAGGTCCCATGTACTGCGATGACTGTCGACCACCAGCAGGACCTGGTTGTCCAGGTGGACCTTGAAATCCAGGACGTGCACCCATGAAGTTAGATTGAGCTCCAACACCCCCCGGACCTGGTCGTTGTTGCGGATATTGTTGTTGTTGTGGATAGCCTGGTTGACCCCGACTACTGTGACCCATATGGCCGCCGCCACCCGGGTATTGACCAGGGTAACCACCCCCTCTTTGGGGATAACCACCAGGTGCTCCATGTTGTCTCGGATATGCCATTGCTGGTGCTACTATATGTACATAAGCACAATCAAGTAATGCACAAATGCAACTGGTGTTATTTGTGGTGATCCTTTGTTTTGCCAAGAATGTTCACGTGTGTTATGGTCGGTTGAGTTGAGGTTGTTGGCGATAAATTATCTAGTTATCCAGGGTGATGATGCATTTGTGGTGTCGGTTAGTTGAGTGTGATTTAGTCAAATGGAGGTTGACATAACATATCGCAATTGATATATCAAGATCACGGGTACCATCGATGCATCAATGCACAGAAACAGGTTTTGATTTCAGAATAACTTGCACGACGTACTTGATCATCAATGTTTGAAATGTGGAGAAATGGCTATCGATAATACTAATGATTGAAATGGGAGGAAAAAATATGTTATGTATTTACTAACAAATCCATAATTGGGCTGTGGCATACCTCCGCCATCCATTGGCGGGTACATCGGTTGTGACTGCTGACCGGGATATGGAGGGTAGGACATGTTGTTGTTGTTGTTGTTGTTTAACAAATATTAGCAATTGCTGGAAACAAGACACTATGTTTAGTTCATGCAAATATGTAAACATTTATATATCGAAACTTGACGTAACTTTGAATACCTATCATGATATATCAACAAAAGTTTTGTACGCGTGGGAACTCAGCTAACCTTTTTATACCGTTGTAAAACCAAAAACTAAATTCATGAATACCGTAATTTTAGACCTTTGAGTACAACAATGCACTTGCGCTAATATTCATCAACCATGCGAAATAAGCTACTGCCAAAGATTTTCTTATCAAACTATTTTTATATGCAGACAAGACAAGCACTATCAGTGAATATTAGTATTAGTCGATTATACTGTTGAAACCCGATCTGATATGTTCACTTTTTATAATACGATATCGTACTTTTTGTATGACGCACTTTCAACAGGCACATAACCGTGATAATATATTTGCACATTTCATCATCTGGTCAGTCACAACAAATAGACAAATTTAGGAACAATGAACATTTAGTGTTATAGGTTCTCTAGAAACGGTTCATAGAAAATATTTACAACATGAAAGCGAGAAATACAGCTGAGTTAGAACTTCGAAGATTATCTAAGTGAATTTATTCGGCAATAGCCACCTATGTAATATTAATATCATGTCACCGACAATATCATGCCAGTTTGTTAGCGGCATTCAACATTCAATAGCGAGTCGTAAGATCAGCGTTTCGCAATCAATGTCCCACTTGCTTTATAATGGAGAACACGTTTTGCTAACGCGGCACAAAATAATTAGGACATAATTACACAGCCAGCGACTTTCCACCACACACAAGTAGTAAGTAAAACTTAATTGGACTAGCACAAGGTGTTCACGAATATTTGTTATTCGTGCTTTCGAAATTGTTTCGCAACGCATACCAATGCATTGATCTGCCAGAAGTGAACGAGTCTGTGAGTCAGCTGCCATAGAATTTTCGGCGTGGAACAGAAAAACTAGCTTTAACGTGAATGTTGGTAAGCGTTTACACAGACACCCAGCAACAGCAGCAGTGGGCGGACGTGGTAGATATAATATATGGTGATTGTGCCTTAAGGAAAATGTATTTATTTTTATTTTCGGAACTATTCATCTTAATAAGTTAGCAATATAAAAATGTTGTTGTATATAATAATTTGTTCGTTTTATATAGAGAAATTACAGCGCATCTGCCAGTGCGTAAAGGCAAAGGACCAACCGACCAGTCAGTGAACATTAGGAACACGATAAAAATTTTGAAATCGTTTATCCACTGCGTAGAAAACCCCTGAGTAATGATATGCAAAATATGTAAGCTGACTCGTGCTGTATGTGGATTTGTATGATATGAACAATGACTGTGCGTGAGAGATTGTTGAGGCTTTGAAATGAAGTTTTAAAAAAGAGATCCCATGTTTACAGTGAACAACACAAAATGATTCATTATGAGATTAGATCAAAACAATGAAAAATAGATTTGATATTGCTTTATTGGTGGAAGTATCTTCGCTAGTGGTTTGTATGGCAGCGCACTCCACACAGCAACAAGAATCAACGTGCATACTCAACGTTTCACTGGCCGTTGCATCGCCTGGGTAAACAAGCATGTTACGCTGTTGATGCGATACAGCGTGTTGTTGTTTCGATAACAAACTTTCGGAATATCATAGCAAGTTCTTACGAGAAATTTTTTATGACAACTTCTCTAGTTTGGAACTCAGTGAACAAAACATGTGCGTAAAAAATTTCGCCAAACTGGCTGGTTTTGTGTGTTCTGTTCGGCTAGCAGGGTATTTTATAACGTTGGAACAAAATATACACAAGGTTATACGCTGCAACATTGGGTTTGTGCATGCGCATTTTTTGGAAAAGCTATTCCACTTGTGCTGCAAATGTCGAAGTGGTATTCATGTCATTAAGATAAATAACG
This sequence comes from Daptonema setosum, assembly GCA_964036265.1. Lineage (NCBI taxonomy): Eukaryota > Metazoa > Nematoda > Chromadorea > Monhysterida > Xyalidae > Daptonema > Daptonema setosum. Next base: position 2,293 of record CAXIWR010000370.1, on the reverse strand, counting down.
ATGTAAATTGGATGTTCAAAACTGCCTGATTGAAAAAGAAGTAAAAGATTAGGATAGACTTGATTAACACTGACTGACTGACTGACTTACTGATTGACTGACTGACTGGCTGACTGACTTACTGCTGCCTGACTGACTGACTGACAGACTGACTGACTGACTGACTGAATGAATTAATAAATGACTGACTGACTGACTGACGAGACAGAGTCCTTCTTAAATAACACGACAGCATGGCGATGAGTCAGTCATTCACGTTTCATACAAGCAGTGTATGCGCACGTAGAATATTCGTGGAGTGAATATGACGTCATATCTCGATGTCAAAGTGCCATGAATAACTATATTGACGTACGAAGTTGGCAAATGCAACTGATTCATCCGTTACTTGGAACAATAAGTATTTCTCATGAATGAAGGCATTTTGAAATGTGAAGAGAATTTTAAGTTGTGAAACCGGAATATTGTCGTTGACGGCAATTGGTACTGACATCATGTTTAAATGATTCTGACTCTCATTACTGATTCACACCATTGACGTGCGATTGTTTCATGAATGGATACAACACTGATCTCACTGACTCAACTCAACCCCACTCACTCACTCACTCACTCACTCACTCACTCACTCACTCACTCACTCACTCACTCACTCACTCACTCACTCACTCACTCACTCACTCACTCACTCACTCACTCACACACTCACTCACTCACTCACTCACTCACTCACTCACTCACTCACTCACTCACTCACTCACTCACTCACTCATCCACTCACTCACCTTAATTCTGATCATGTCATCTTTGCTCCCCAACTGGTCATGTATCATATTGACCGTAAGTTCTTTACTGGTTGGTTGCCATTTGCGGGTCAGTCTGGCCACAGCTTGAAGTCTTCTCATCTGCTCCCTCAGTACGTTGTTTTCCTCCATGGCATGGTCTAACTCCTCACGAAGCTCCGTGTTCTCTAGTTCAAGCTGAAGGGAGAGGGAACATTTAGCAGAAAGAATGAATTTTTTCTTGATAATTGTAAATCAAAGGTATTTTGCATTGATTTATAACGGAGGTTCGAATAGTTCGCGACAGTTTACCGGGACATTGTCGGGACAGTTTCTCTGTGAAAAAATTTCAAGCACACTATTTTTTGTTTCTTTTCTTGTAAAATTTTTGCCAGGCACATTAATTCCAAAATTTCAATTAAAGGTGTGTGGCAGAATTTTTTTAAAAAAATATGTGAATTTGTCGTTTTTTTGCGAAATATTCGAACCTCAGTTATACTACATTAATTTCTCGATTACAAAATTTTACAAACGTTGTTCAAAAGTTACAATGATGAAATTAATGCCTTTGCTGTGTATTATATGTGCAGTCTACTTTTGATATCTCATTTGATGGGACATATTTTCATGAAACCCTTTCGTTTGTGTCAAATCTACACCATTATAATGCATGTTTGAATTGAATGAAGATGCACTTTAATTACGGTAGGAGCCAAATCGATTGTGCCGATTTAACGGGGTTTTGTTTATTATATATTAGTTCCCCCTAACGAGCGGACAGTTTTTGGGCGTGGAGGAAAGGTTTTACAAAAAAAGTTCGCGGAAAAATATTATAGTCCGATGAACGCACTACATATACGTGAGTACATTGCGGATTACTCAAAGTAGAAAGTGATGCGTACTCTCACTTTCTTTACACTGAAACCTGGCTATCGTTCGGCTTATCGACAGTTGGTCAGGTTTCACCAATACTCTATTTTATTTGTTTGTAACTATTCAATTCAGAGGATGAAGCGATAATTTTATTCGCATTCGTGCCAGAGGTGGGTGAATATTAGTCAAATGTTGGGGTAACGACAGCCACCCACAGAACAGTTGCTATAATTTCATTCACGTTCCTGATGGGGCTGTTTTATATAAAAGTGTCTTTTATTTAACATCCTATTGGGCGTTAGCCGTAACCGGGGTAAAGGAGCGTATCGCGTCGCTCTCTCCATTATTAGATTATTTGATTATTATAAAATAAATTCATTTCTATTTTGCTGAACGTTCATTCAAAAGTGAAAAAAACGCTGTTGCTGTCAAGGTTAGTCTGATGTTTCATCTGAATGATTGATTTAAAAATCGTTCTGGATGACAGAATTTTACAAACGTCGTTCAAAAGTTACAATAATGAAACTTATGCCCAGTATTTGATTGAATTTTTAAGCGCATGCATTTTCATGTTCTGAATATATTACCTTTTGTAAATTGAAAATGCAACAGATTCAAACCAAACCAAAATTTTTTTT